>JAFIRS010004619.1:0-72500 GCA_018342105.1 Gonioctena quinquepunctata
ATTTCACCTTATAAAAAATACACTCACTGAATTGAGAAACTTCTCGTACTCTGTATTCACTCCGATGATAATATCTAACATCTGATTTCTCATCAACGACTCCACACATTTTTATGGGAGGCATCCCCACTCCATTTCCAGTAGATGGGACTGTGAAGGTCATTACACACTTGAGCATCAACACACTCATCAATACTCGCAGTTCACTCTTAGCTCTCTCACAGGATGAATGCCCTCCTCGCTTGGAGAGTGCAAGGATTCATGAAGGTCATGATCACACATAATATGTATGCCTACACCACAGCTTCAGTCAAAAATCAATTAAACAAAAATTATCTCAAGGCAAGGTCAAGTCGAATCTCAAAGTCGACCAAACCCAATGTCAAAACTCAATGACAAATCTCAAAGTCAAATCTCAAGGTCAAACACACACACATTGCACACCTGCAACTATTCAAGGTCACACGTGACGTCATAGTGGTGGGGGGAGAGCCAGAACCGGCTCAAATCTCCTACTAACTAATTTTCGTAATTCATCAGGGTGTTGAGATTTTGTCGCGGAATATGATATAAAACATACCTCATTCAGCCCTCAGTATCATAAATGAAATGGAATGTTCGAACGAGCTGTTCAGAACGTGAAGGCTATTTGTTCAGTACGCAAAAAAAGGAGAGTTGCCATTTTTGTCTGTCCTCAACTATAAAACAAGCCGCAAACTAGATCTTTCAGCACCGTGTGAGCTGCTGATGGAAAAAAATCGTTCGATGATTTCCATAAGGAAAGATTTGCTGAAATCTGGGAATTCTCTCTCTGGCATTAAAACAAAATCACAAGATATTAAATCCAAGCAAACTCCGTACTATGATGAATCACCCAGGGAACATTCATCACTAAAATTCAAGTCAAATAATTAATAAAAAAACTTTTCGAAGACAAGCTTTTATTCAAATGCACTGAAAAATAGAAAAATATTGCTTTGGATGTGTGACGTAGGTGATTCCGAAAGTTATAGATTCAAAAGATTGTCGCGCAAAGTTTTCAGTTCGAATACAAAAGCGTCGAACTTTTGAATCTATAACCCACGGAATTACCTATGTTACACATCAAAAGCAATTATTTTTTATTTTTCAGTGCATTTTAATGAAAGCTTGTATTCAAGAAGTTTTTTAATGATTATTTTATTTTGTGTTTTTAGTACTTGAGTACGCCTCAAAATATACATCGTTATTGTGAGGCCTTCTTTTCTTGAAAGTTCTGAGCTATCTAGTCCTTCAATGAGGAGACCATCTAAAGTTCTACTCATCCACCATCTTGGAGTTGCCATCTTCAATTCATGAATTTCAACTGATTTTCGACTAAATTCATAATCTCCAACTCCAAAAACCCTGACATACCAATTTTGAATCGAATCGGGCCATAATTGAAAAACCCGTCCGCCATCTTGAATCTGGTAATTTTGATTGAAGAGTCACAATATCGGACCCCGAAAACCCCCATATATCAATTTTGAATAGAATCGGACCAAAACGCAGAGATCATCGGCCATCATGGAGCCGCATTTTAATTTTATGAATTTCAAAGAAAAATTCATAATCTTCGACCCTGAAAACTCCCACATACCCATTTTGAACCTAAATCTCGTCCGCCATCTTGGAGCGCCATTTTGTTTTGTTCTGTAACAAAAATTCGATGAGCCGCCATTTCAATTTTATAAATTTTGGCAAAAAATTTATAGTGTCGTCTCTAAAAACCCCCCTATACAAATTTGGAATAGAATCGTACCATAATCAAAAATCTTGCCATATTGGTTCCTTTCACAAAAATTTCATAAAGCATTGTTACCGGAATCATAAGCACATGCCAAATTTCAGCTCAATTTGGATGTCGGCAAGTGCTCCAAAAATTGATTACAAATTATGAACCGAAAAGAATGATAAAACGAAAGACATACGAATGGAGCAAGTTGAATGAAAGCTTGTTAAAAATAGTCCTAGTTCAGAATATCCTTCGTTATTGGAAACCAGCAACGGTTGTGAAAAAGACAGGGACTAACAATTGATGATAACAGGATGATAACAAAGTGAATTACCATTAAAATAGGTCGTCCAACCGAACGAAATCAGATTCTGCGCTTTTTTCTCGAATTCACATTTCTATACTCCGGCAGAGGATATTGAAACTGAATTAAGTTCCGAAGGAGTTGGGGATTCCTACTGATGTACATGAAAACAATTGTAATTATTCCATCATAACGAACCTTTAGCAATAGTATCAATACACCGGAAATAACAAATTAAGCGTCAATCTGAATTGATGGAAGTGCTTTTTTTGTCAATAATGGTCATATTGGTACAAATACGCTGCCCCGGGGGGAAATCTGAAATCTCAATCCCTTTCTTCAAAACAGACAAATTGAACCATCTTCCATTTATAAACTGGAAACTAAAAACTGGAAGACAAAATGTTAAATTGAACCTTCATGTCGTGATATGAATATTCAAGGGCGGGATTGAGTTTTCGTCGAATTACTTGCATTCGCTCTAACGGAGTTAGTTATCGAGTTAATGCCTGAGAATCTTCACTGTTACATTTGTGAGGAGTCACCACAGAAACGTGTCCAACGTATTCGACGAAGGAAATACGATAGTATACGATCATATTTCAGGTTGACTCCAATCTCTACATAATTCAAGATTGGAAGCATAATTGCATTATAATTTGGCAGAGTTGAAAACCGAATTGGGCTACATTGATTGAGTGGAGCATAACATATCCACTGATGAAGCAGTCTCGCGAGCTTGAGTTTGTAGTACTATTGATATAAGGGATCATTGATGAAAGTCTTTGCTCATTTCACTGCTGATGACAAGTACGAGCTATCGCCTTTGCGTAGAATTCAGGTGAATGTGGGTTACCGTCCTGCTGGATACGCAAAAAGCTTTTGATACCGTCTGGACAGAGGGGTCAATCACCAAAATGTTGGAGGCACGCATGCCTTTCTACCTCGTTGAAATCTAAGAGTCATACCTGACGGGGCGGACTTCTAGGATAAATGTGAATGGAGCCAGTTAGCCGGAACACACGGTCGGAGCGGGGATCTCACGGGGGTCTTTGCTGTCACTGATCTTGTATTCACTATATACACATGACACCGCGATCTATGTCCACTCGTTCTATAGCAAAGTGGCTGCAAAACAGTTCCAGATTCATCTGGATCGGTTGGTCATACCATATCTAGGGAATAACGAAATCAAGCCTAATTCGAATAAAACAGAGGCCATTAATTTCACGAGAAAACGAACTTACGTGAAGATCCTCGGGAAATTGAGGGTTGAAAATAGTCAAGTGACGGATAAGCCCTCTGTGAGATACCTGGGGGTGCAACTGCATGAGCGTATGAACTTGCAAAAACACATAGCGCTAGCGTTGTAGAGGGGATCAGCCGCAATCAAGCAATCTTATCCCCTCATTCCACGCAACTCTAGCTTATCGCAAAAAAACAAAGTTTGAATTCACAAACGAATTATACGGCCAGCAATGACATACGCCTGTCCAATATTCTGCAGCCTGTCCAAGACTCAACTCTCGAGACTGGAGAGACTGCAGAAAAGAGCGCTTCGTTTTGCAACTAAAAGCAAAAGGTACATTCGTCTAGATGATCTGCGCGAGCTGGCGGAAGTTGAAAAACCGTCAGACTATATAGCTAAAGTCTCCGATAAGTTCTATAGACATCAAGTCCCTGAAAGTCCGCTCACGGAGGCATTGGGGCAAATCAACCTTGTGAGCATGGTGTGATATACCAAAGCCTAGAACTATTCTTTGAAATTGACTGAGTGAAAACTACTGAAAATCAAAAACATAGAATTTAAACAAATTGGAATTGTCAGAAACTCGAAGCAAGGGTAAATAAAGTAAACAACATTGAATTCCTTGGAACTGGTTAAAAAAAATACCAGTACCATTTCACACAATCAAAAATACGAAAGTAACAGAATAACTTGAGAACAAATCAAACAAGAGTAGAGGCGTACAAGCGGATGCAGGAGACGCCCCTATAAATAAATGTAAAAATAAGACAAGCTAGTACATAATATGAGCTCACCCGCTAACAGCAGCAGGGATCGCCCATTCGCCTCCTTGGGAGGGCGAGAAAGCGATTGAACAAACCCCAACAACAAGCAACAATCTCTTCCCTCTCCTCTCCACCCTCTCCTAACATCACACGGGAATAGACAAAGGAAGTGATTATGAGGTTTTCAAATTGTATCTATTAGTTAAGGTTTTAAATGTATGAGTTTATTTACAAAAAATATATATTTTTGGATTTTTGGTAACTGTAATATATTTGGAACATTCTTGGTAAGCCATACTGACTTATTCCTTCAATACCAACGGCTGGAAAAGTGGGAGTCGAATAGCCTTTCCATATCAGTAGAATAATAGACGGAATCTTCATGGTATCAGGCGATTCATTTTTGGCATTGAAGTATGTTGTATGGGGTGGTCAAAGGACTGCTCGAATACCTGTGGTCATGGGTTTCCAGGAAGACTTCACATAGGTTTAACAAAACATATTTTCCAGGACAAGCGTACGAAGTAAATAATTGGGAGAATATTCCAAAAACGAAAATAAAGTGACAAGTAAAGAGCGAGTGAAAAGCAGCGATATTATGAACTGAATCAGAGTATGAACAATCCTCATTTAAGAGAACAATAGTCGCAGACCCATGCCTTCCCAAACATGAGCGACGAACTAGCTGGAAATATTTGAGCAGTGAAGTATGTTTTCTTGAGTTTGAAGGACAATATTCTTCTGGATTCTGATATGTTTAGTGGGCATATCATTCAGCCCAGTGAAGAGTTATTGCTCACAACCTCGTTACATCCTTAGGCAAATCCCTATATGAAATAAAATAAAACTATATAGATAAATAATGGAACAATATAAGAGAATATTGCGAGTTTACACGAATCATCGGATGGGGGATATGAATCTATCGAAAGTGGTTCGTCTGTGAATGAACGACAAATATCTTTATAATTTTGAAAGTATTTTATTTTATTTTTCATTTGAAATCTGCGACCAGGGCAATTATCATCGACACCGGTGAGCACACTTCTCCCAACCAAATTCTCTGGTGATTCCAATCAGAGGAAGGTTTCTTCAATGAGCCCAACATCTATGAACTCGGAACCGCCATCTCGACGTTCCCTCCTAAAGACTGCATATTTATCGTTAGATCTCGTGCCCAATCATATAACTCTTGCAGCTGTGAATATGCTACTACGCTGTACTTATAGGGGTTCCAAAGGGAGCCTCATCTGTCAGGTATTCACCCATTCAAGAACTGACCACGCTCAGCCTTGCTGGACTTCAAATATCGATGGGACACTTGTTAATCTGACCAGCTGGGCTGTTACCCGATTTTGTAAGTAATATGGTATTTCATGATAGCTCATTCAGGAGTCTGAATTTGTACAATCTATAGACCCAACCTGGTTTGTAAACCGACGGAAAAAAAGAGGAGGTTCTCTTGTCGACGCGCATTTTTTTGCCTGTACTTCTACAAGGATGTTACTGAAAACTGAATCACATAATGACCTGAACACATTTGGAATTCGAAATTGAAAATATAAAATTTAGGCATCAGCACATGCAGGAGGCCTGATATTGAACTGTTTTGTTTTCAAAGCAAATAATAATATATTGGATTTTCGATATCACACCAAGAATGACCCCCACAGGCTCTCCAGGGGGCGTGTGTGAGATTCGGGAGAAATGTAGGAATATTTTATACATGGGAACATGTATAGAATTGTATAAAAACCCCCACAAACTTACCCCATTTCGTCACCTAGACTCCTGTACCTCCTCCTACGCTGGGAAGAGGATACAGGTTTATGAGAATGGAAAGGAATGTATGCCAGTGACAACTTTTGGAACAGAATGATATTTTCCAGAATATGCTTCTACGAATCTTTCTTGGTGCGATCGTCCCCCTGCATGTGAAAGCTCTTGAACTCCTTTGGAGTATCGAAGGAGTTATCTTAGTGCTATATTTTTCAGCAAATCATACGAAGTCGAAGATCACACTTCCCTATCTCTTGATATGAATTTTATCCAAGCAAGGTACTCTAGGTACACGAATTAGTAAACATATAAGTTTTTGAATCCTCGCGAACTGGGAAAAATACTGTGATCATTTCCTCTGATGCATCCAAAACATCGCATGGAACAGATTTTGCCTTTTTCATACCGTCTCAAAATATAGAGAATTCGTAGAGCTTAGACAATGCATTCTCAATATTTTCAGCAGAGGCCATAGCTATACTCGAACCACTTTCATTGGTAAAAAACTCAATCATGAGAAGTCATTGTTCCAGATTCTTCATCAGTTCTGATAGCTTCAGAAAGCGTTGACCTCTAAATTCTCACGTACAATCCGTACATATTACAAATGAAAAACTGGTGGCAGACATATCTGTATGGCATACGAATTCATTTGCTGTGGATGAAGACACATATAGTACTGGAGGACAATGAACACGTGGATCAACTGGCAAGAGTTGGCATTGGTCATTTTGTATGTGCCAATAATTTTTTTGGTCACTTATAAATGCAACAGCGTTCAACATGGTCATCCAGCTAGAGGGGAAACTGTCATACGAACATCACTAGATATACGCTATTATAACTATTTATACCTGCACAGCATTGGAATTCAAATCTTAATATACCCCGCAAATTCATCATCATCCTCATAAGACTAAAGTTTGGACATGCATGCTATCCAAAACATTGTTTTCGAATGAATATTATTCCTACTGAAAATTGTGATCATTGTGAACAAGAAGGGGACCTATATCATATATTTTTGCGTGTTTGAACTATTCTGATCAATCAAACGAACTGTGTTACAAACTTTTTGATTCAAATATGCCGAATCCATCCAATGTCATGTCAATTCCAGTGTCGAACAGTGAAATTGTACGAATGTTTGGTTGAATTCCAAAATAGGACAAACATCAGGTTGTAATAGGTTTGAGACTAGTTGATGTATAGTTCTATCCTCGTGTTTCAAATACCCTCCAATCCGTGGTCCATTTGTTGTATGTCTAAGGAAAAGTAGTCCTGACAGACCCCTGGACGTGGAAAGTATATACTTTTTTCTGTGGTACAGTCTTCTGATTCGAATCCTCTTATTTATTTCTGTTTTTGTAGGTATGTATCTCATCCGAAGGAATACTACACACTCCACTTCTGTCTGGCCGAATGACGGAAGATCAAAGCCAAAAAAATTAATATTGTTATTTTCATTGATATAGTAGTTTGCATACATCATTGAGCGGATGTATCTGCCAGGAGAGTAGTTGTTTTCCGCTTATAGACTACCAATTGTTTCAATTCATATTGAACTTTGGTAAACGACTTTGAGTTTTCCTTTCCGTCCTTCTAATATATCTTAACTTTGGATTTCTTGTTTAACGTATACCGCCATTCCATCTATCAGTGATTAAGCTTGATTATTTTCCAGTTGTGTTGAGTCCTGCTTCAGCCACTGGTCTTACGATTTCTGACTGGTGACTCCACTGTACTGACGAATTTGCATAGATTATTTAGCAGACGTCAATAAATGTTCTGCGTGGTATTCGCCAGGAGAGTAGTTGTTTTCCGCTTATCGTCCACCAATTATTTCAATTTATATTGAACTTTGTTGAATGACTTCGAAATTTCCTCTACGTTCCTTTAATATATTGTTATTAGTTGAGATGTGACCGTACAAAATAAATCAATTTTGAATTAGAATTCAATATAAGGTGCATAAGAGAAACGTTGAAGAGGCCGATATATTTCTTTTGCAAAAACGGCTAGATAAAGCAACTAACACAAATTCAAAATATACATTGAACAGAGTCATTGCGCCTATTGAAGTATACCTGAACCACTTGAGTTCATCGGGAACATATAGTATTGACTCCAGTTACAAAATCCTGTGAGGACTAATCCATTCACTTCTGGCAGAAATCGGTTTTAATTACAATTTCAATTGGTGGTGTGGAGTAGGTGGCAATTATTTGAAAATACTTGAATCGAATGAATTTGGAATAATTGGATGGGATAAATTCTTTGCTGGAAAAAAAAAATTCTATTTTTTGAAGCAGCACTAACTCCCGAGAACATTGTTTGATGATCGATGTATCTTTTTCATCTCTTCTGCTGTGAGGATAATTTGGAGAGGCTAAGCACAGTCCATTTTGAGGCTTCCATAGCTCTCACTACTGAGCCGTATCCATATACAAAATTACCAAATTTTAAAAAAGAACTACCCTATTTGCTTTTCTCAATGTGAAAGCAGTAGCTAGACATTGATAAACCAGTTTTTCTGCAATAACATCTGAAGAAGAAGATAAAACATATTTTATTTGTCCTCACTTACATACGAAACTTTCTAATAAATTTATTCATAAACAAATTCCCCAATTCCTAGTACTAATATTTGAAATCTCGCAACAAAATAATCTGTCAACGTAAATCTAGAAGCACGCTGGGTGAATTAATCTTTATCCAACCCACATTGGTCAGGAGAATCTAGCATTCGTACTATAGCAGCTACTATCGCAGAATATTCTAAACTATTCGACGCCAGGAATATTCATTGTACTGAAAATGAGTCTCAGTCGAACAGGGAAAATTGAACTCTGGAGCATTTCCAACAGGGTATATTCAACTTTTTGATTTCATAATTCCATATTTAATGTTCCATATTCATGTGCATTATAGTCCAAGAGCGGGCTGCAGAATACCTGGCCAACCGAGTAACAGCATGAAATGTTTTTGAAATGTTAGTACTCACAGCCAACATCAGAAAAATCGATGAATTCCTGGGCAAAAGTTGTGCATAAGTTTTGTATGGCCTTTTTTCGGAAATAGCAACCATACCAATGTAGCAAGAGATTGGTTATACTTTCAACATAAAGTATCTTCTCAATTGGTCGAGCGGTCTAAGGACTGGTTCACGAAAGGAAGCGTGGGTGAGCGTGGGTGAGCGTGGGTGAGCGTGGGTTCAACTCCAGCTCTGGCAGCTTTCTTTTAATTTTTTTCCATCAAAATTGATGAATTATTTGTTTGGGGCGAGTATTCGTCTCAAAACAAATCATTTCTCATGTCTAAGAGCTGGCTGCAGAAAACCTGGCCAATCGACTGAGAGAATGGAATGTTTTTGAAAGCTTTTATTTAATTTCACAATGTATGTATTAGTAGAATTTTGACTTACTTCTAGTTGTCTGATCAACGTGAATTTTGGCGGGTGTTCATAATTCCGGTGACAATGCATTATGGAATTCTTGCCAAAGAAGGTTTGTGATTAGAGTTGTGGGGTCGGACATCATTATTTCTTTGTCAAAATTTGTTAATTCGAAATGGCGATGAGTTTTGTGGTTATAGCCCTATTCCGATGGAAATTGGTAAGTTGGGGTTTTCGGAGGTCAGAGATCATGAATTCACGAATTCAAGATGACGACGACTTTTGTGATTATAGTCCGATTCCATTCAAAATTGGTGTGTGGGGGTGTTTGGAGACGGATATGCAAAAATACCTATTTTATAACTGCGACAAGATATATTATAATTGTTGCAAGCTTCTCAATCTGTTACTCATAGAATAAACTAGGCCAAACAAATAAATGAGTTTTTTTTCCTTTTTTAATTTTCTTTTTTCAATCATTTTAGTCCTTCACGAAATCTGTCATTGTATTGAATTCAGACAAATATTGATAATCTACGATCCCAAAAAAAAACACATACCATTTTTGAATGGAATCGGGCCATAAAAACAAAACACATTGCCTTCCTGAAGCTGCCATCTTGAATTTATAAATTTCGACCAAAAAATCCTGATGTCCGACCCCAAAAACTCCCACACACTAATTTTCAATAAAATCGAACTATAATCACAAAACTCGACTATTATATTGGAGCCGCCATTTTGATTTCTTTGGCAAAGATTCCAAAATGCATTGTCACCGGAATCACGAAATTTCACGTTGAGCGGAAGTGGAAGTGGTTAAAAATTCACTTGCAAGATTTGAACCAAAAATACATACATATGTGAAATTAAATGAAAGCTTGTAAAAATATTTCATTCTGTTAATCGATCGGCCAGGTTTTCTGCAGCCACCTCTCAGACATGAGGAATGATTCGTTTCAGGACGAATATTCGCCCTAAACAAATCATGTTTCAATTTCGTATTTCGTTTGAGCACCAGAAGTTATATTTAAGATTGCAATGGACCCCTAGGAACACTGAGAAAATAATTTTTTTCAATAGTAGTCCTGCAAAATGATTGTAGTGTCGTTTGCTAAGGGGTTCCTTTTGGTTTTTGAAGCCAGCATCAGATGAAACGTTGAGGGAATTGCGATGTTATTTGGAAATTAGTGACTAGGATAGTCTGGAAGCTCCAACTGACATGTCACAAATGGAAATAAAACTGTCAAAGTAGCCCTTAAAATCGTATATTTCAAAATAACCCCATTATCCCAATGCACGTGCCGGTTATGTGGAGTGTCACACAGCTGATTTCTTTTAGTTATAGCCGCTCTGGCTGAGAACTCTTTCTTTTTCTTGCGTGAAATCATCCATTTTGCACGGAAACCAATTGCAAAACCACTAAAATACACTTTAGAAATTGTTACAGGTATAAATAACAACCAAACAGAAGCACTAAAAAAACATTGAATGAATAATAATAAATAATAGTTAAATAAAACTAAAAAACACGCTTTTAAAGAAAACCGGACTAAAAAAATAGAAAATAAGAAAAAAAATTATTTTATTTAAAAAAAAGCGTGGAGTGCATGGTATCGCCTCGACCAACAATTACCTGTGATCTGAGACATTTTTTACTTCACTGCTATAGGTGTGTAGTATACTATATGATCATTGATACCATGCACCCCGCGCTTTTTTTTAAATAAAATAATTTTTTCCTTATTTTCAATTTTTTCAGTCTGGTTTTCTTTAAAAGCGTGTTTTTTAGTTTTTTCCATACTATTATTTATTTCATACTTTTTAGTGTGGTTAATTTATAAAAAAGTGTTCTTTGATTTTTTTTTAAACTATCATTTTTATAATTTTTTTGCAAATAAAAAAATGGAATAATCTTATCAAATTGGGTCATCATAATCTCTGACCCTAAAAACCCCCGCATACCAATTTTGAATAGAATCAGACCATAATCACAAAACTCGGCCGCCATTTTAAAGCCGCCATCTTGAATTTCTCAATTTTCACAAAATAATCATAATAGTCGACCCCAAAAACCCCCATATACCAATTTTGAATAGAATCAGACCATAATCACAAAACTCGTCCACCATTTAATAACAAAACTCTTGAATTTTTTTTTTTTATATTGGAGCCGCCATTTCGTTTTTTTTTTCACATAAAAATTTCTTAATGCATTTTCACCGGAATAATGTACACCAGCCAGATTTCAAATCATTCGGACGTCTGGAAGTGGGTCAAAATTGCGCCCAGAGGAGTCGGTTACAAACGAACAAACATACAAGTGAAGGTAACAGGACTTTTCTTGTACTATGTAGCGGTCAAATATGAATTGATGCGATTCACGTCTCTCAAATCATTCGGGATTCCAGGGGTGGCTTTATTCCTCAAAATTTCAAGAGATCTGAGTGTATTCCAAGTTCTTTTACAGTCTTTCGTTGCAAGGATGAAGTTGAGATAGGCTTTTTTTTCACGACAGATAGCCCCAGTTGTGTAATTCCTTAGAGATTTGTAGCTGTTCCAGTCTACTATGGGGTGTGAGTTCCTATATTCTTTGAATGCGCGGTCTCTCAGTAAAATCATTTCTTTTATATTGAACGTCAGCCAGGGAGCAGGCAGCTCACTAATCCTTTTATTTCGATAAGGAGCATATCTATTCAATAAGTTGTCGTTCAAAAAAGATATCATATTATCCACATCGTTCAATAAATAGATATTATCCCATTCGATATTTCGCAAATCTGTATTGAAGGAAATAGTTTCGGTAATCACGGAAGGATACAAATTTGACTTCATGCTCTATTTTGATTTCATCGATTTCTCACAGTCATGTGATCCGAGATACCCTGTATATCATAACTTCCGGCCGAGCCAACTTTATCCTTGTCAGAAAAGAATAAAACATCTGAGAGTGTTTGGGAGAGAGAAGTGATTCGTGTGGGACTGGCAACTAGCTGATGAAAGTTGAAAGAATTTAGGAATTTGAAGAACCTTTGGCTTCGTCTGTCATTGGCAAGTAAATTTATATTAAGGTCTCCGGCTGCTAATATGAAATCATATGTATCGATCAGGTTGCCGACACAATCCTCCAGTTCGTTTAAGCAATGAGTTGAATCAGCACTGGGAGGACGATACAACACGCCGAAGCAGTATGTTTTTGATCTAGAAATGATCGAAATCCATAGCTGTTCAAGAGCAGGACTTAATACAGAGTGGATTATTCTGTAGTTGATATTAACTATTGATAAAAAAAGCTACCCCACCACCTCTTTCGTCTCTATCTGCACTAACTAGTTGAAGTGAGTTGATACCAACAGCATTGGAGGGAATATCAGACGACAGCCATATGTCTGTGAGAGTGAAAATATCGAATTTGGACTTAGTAATATGTTGTGAGAGAACGTCAAACCCCGTGAATATAGATCGCATATTCAAATAAGAAAAACTAAAAGAGTTCATCATCCTTGACTTTAAATGTTACTGATGGAACGGAACAAACCAAATTACCGATTAATATCGTGGATATTGTTTTGTTATTCCAGCAGAAAGACGATAAATAACCTAACTGCTATAAGAACAATGAGGAAATAGTTCTTCCTGAAAAAGAGCAAAAATTTTTTTATCTTAATTAATTCAGTGTTTATATTACAATGTTATCAGATGTTCTTCATAATGTTAGTATAGTCCAGGCGTCGTATCAATATTTGGCCTGTGAAATGTAAAGTCATCGAATTCTTCTCGAATTCAAAGTTGAACTATATAAAAAATTATCAGTTATTATTTTTCGAAGTATGTATATACTTGTGCGCTTTTGTTGAATGGCTGAGTGTTTTACATCATCTTCACATATTTATGGAATTCCACGCAGTTAAACTAAATCGAAAGAAAACTAGTTTTATTATACTCCGTTCTTTTGATTCGAGTCTTCCCGAAAACACTCTTCTCAAGTAGAATTTCTATTCAACTGAATATATTCCAGTTGAATCAGATTCACTTCTTTCGAAAGAACAACATTGATATTTCCCAAAATGATAAAAACTGTTCACGGATAGAAAAAATTAGTTAATGTCAAATCTTCGTCTTTAAGAACCCAATTTCAAGAAATTTTCAACTCAATAGAGAAGAACAGAAGTGAGTCAAGATAAAAATAAACAATTCAACTCAACAACATGAATTGAAATAAAAAATAAAATAATATCCCTCTTTGCCGCTACAAAAAAAATATTCGATAAACGAAAATCATTCTTGAACATAAGAAAGAATGCTCTGCATTGAAATGAAATGAAATACTCCAAATCTATTCCTTTCAGAACCCAATTTCGAAATTCCTCTGAATTCAGAAGAAAACTAGAGATACTAGTCGAAACAAGAAAAAAAGTCGATTCAAATTACAAAAATCATAATAAAAAAATAGAAGAATATCCTCCATACCCCTACAAGAAAATATCATATTCGATAAACAAAAATCACTTTCGAACATAAAAAAAAAATTACTCTGCATGGAAATGAAATGAAATATTTAAATACTGAAAAATGCCCAACCTGGCACATGGCACGAGTACAATGACTCGACAGTATCACCGCTATCACCAAAATCTATCGTGAGTGGAGAAGCATACGTCCTCTTCTATGATCAAGAGGACACCAAATCACAGTTTTAAATAGAGCATTTTACTTATTTACATTATATATTTTATATTCATCTTTACCTCAATTATATTAAAAAAAAATATTCTACTACAAAAAAAATATTCCAAGAATACAGTTGAAAATACCAATGAGTCATTCACTATATAACCGAACCATTTCGTTCCACTAAGTTAAATACTGAATATAAAAAGAGGAACCCTAGTGAAATCATAGGCCATCGTGATCAGTTTCAGATACATCGAGTATTATCTCCACTTGAAAAAGCTATTATATAGCGAAAAACTTGTCGTGGTTTTGCAAATCCAGTTCGGTGAAAATTATTCAAGTGAGTGTCTTTTGTTTACTTTGATATGGATTTTCATCAATGATCGGCCGCATCAATTAACAAAAAAAAATACGAAATAACTTTTTTTCTAATCAAAGGCCAAATGGAAAACAAAACAAAACAAATAATAAGAAATTAAAATGTACAAACGTTTACAATTAAGATGTTTCCTGGATTTCGAAATAACGTACGTGACTCTTGTTCCATGTACACTAATACGCTTCAAGGGTATATCGGGTTGTTCCTACGGGGCAATATGAATGAAGCCGTTGATTTATCTAATGCGTGCGTACGCTGCGAATGAGAGTTTTGACTTTTATCTTTGCTTTCATCTTGTATATGCGCCGCCCGGGGTTTCTAATTGGGCAGACGATTGTATCTTGTCTCTCCGAATGTTGACAACATCAAACAACAATGTTCATTTTCTCTTTCCTGTGAGGGTTTCATGAAACTCTGCATCCACTTGAGCTTGTGTTTTCCAATAATCAGTTATCTCTCCTTTTACCACTCTGCTGAAATTTTCACCGAAAATGCCTTCTACAAGCCACATTTTGAAAAGGTTATATCGATATAAGTTTCAGTTTTTGTCTGTTTGTTGCAGGAACGAGAAATTCTACACTTGCTGTGATGAACCATATCTGGATATAACATTTAATATCACCATGAGGAGAAAAACACTTTTCTACACAGTGAATATCATCATTCCTTGCATGGGAATATCATTCCTAACAGTCCTGACGTTTTATTTGCCATCGGATAGTGGAGAGAAGGTGAGATTTCATTTAATTTTGGAAATATTCCTGCAAATAACTCATATTTCGTTACATATGCATTGTGATACATTTCCACATATTCGCCTAGTGCCATAAAAATATAGCACAATTTTCGCAATGGAAACTATGGAATGCATAATAAACTATCCATTTTTATATGAAATTGTATCCACAGTTTGATGAGGGGTTTATCATATTATTATAATTCGTGTTATGATGATATAATAAAAATATTGTACATGCAAATTTCCTCATGGGAGTCCTGAAACACGAAATCTAATGATAATTAGTTCAGATTCAAAACAATATTTGGATCATATGGGATTTATGAAATATTTTCTCAAACTTCTTCAAATGGAACACAGTACGTATTGTTCAATAGTGTATTGATTTGGCATTTTCCTGAGTTACCAGTGTCACTATTCTGCGGAACTTTTGAGAAAACGTTATTCTTTTTCTTCCTATGAATAAATCAGAACTTATGTCAGCATGTATTATATTGAAATGGGGACTTCGTATTTGATAGCTGTCTTTGATTTAGTTATTCTTGAATTATATGTATGTATACTGAGTGCTATATCATCATTTTTTCGGCCTCCTCTTATTGTAAAGAAATATTATGAATAACGCTTGACAACGATGTAATTCCTGGCACTCTCTGCGATCGGCGAGTTGCCGTTTCACTATTTTGCGAAACTTCTGGGGAAATGTTATTGTGTTCAATCCTATGAATGGAACGAAACTTGTATCAGTATGTGTTATATTCAAATGAAGACTCATCATTTGATAGCTGCTCATGATTTAGTTATTTTTGAATAATATATATGTATACCGAGTGCTACGTCATTATTTTTTCGGCCTACCCACATTGTGAAGAAATATTATGAATAACGCTTCTGGCGCTCTCGGCAATCGGCGATAGATCCGAACTAGTTACATCACATCCTGGCGCGGTTTTCGCAGTGTTCAAACAGGAGCATTTCTTTAGGATTTTTTTTTTGAAAAAACTACTTTTGAAAAACAAATTGAAAAAAATCCAACCACTTTTCTCTTCGTTATGGACATTGTGGTATTTTTTCCAGAAGTTCATGATCTCGCCAATTCCAATATGAATATATTTTAGTTATTTCTTATTTTCAATCATTCTTTCGAACACTTCCAAAAATGATAATTATAATGGATGTACAAATGTTCAGTTCTTCTCGAAATGAGAAACTTCTCCTGAGTGTTGTAAAATGACAGTGGAAATCGTTGGTTATTCGTGACCTTAGGTATTAACTGTAATCATTAATTACAATACGGATGCAAATTCAAAATACAAATGTATTTATACCTCATAAAATCACGTCACTCGGAAGTTTCATAATGGAAATTAACCGTGTGAATTGACCAATAATAATAACTTATATAATCATAATAAGCGTTTCACAAATTTCCTGTGAATTCACGGGACGCATGCAATATGTAAATACTGTACACTATTCCTAATTTACTTGATCTTGAAAACTCTCAATGTATTTTCCTTTTCCCAATTTTCAATTATCATGAACTCGTGATGAAAACAGTTACAGAAGTCCTAGAAATAAGGTGATCTGATTAATTTTTTATCCGCCACTGTTCCACTGTTTTTAGTTTTGTTGATTAACTTTGAAATTGAATCATGCAGAATTGCTCATGATATTAAGGATCCTCTCAAAGGTGAGGCATATTTTCTGTTAACATCATGTAGATCCCATCAAAGTAGATTATTTTATCCACAATCACCCACATAAAAGATTCAATATGATGTATGCACAGAACTCACCTGTAGAATTCGTCCTATCGCCGTCGTAATATGTCCTACTCTATTTGCGGTTGAATAAAATATATTTCTCTGAACAATTTCTTGTTTCACATGCCTTTTCACCCACTCCATTTGCTGGAGATTTACAGCATCATAGTTTTGCACTCACAAAACTGTATTATGAATTTTTTTGACAAGACTCAAATTTCGTGAGACGTCCTGAGCACCTAGCTAGCAGCAAGTGGCAGTATTTAACTCTTGCAGCACGTTCCTGAGATTGTAATACATTCAATGCTATGAATACAATCATTCCTGTAATATCGTCCTCCATGGATAGAATAAAATGGTTGTTACAGGCGTCTCTGTTGAACATTCAAATAAAAATTTGATAAAAATATTAAGAGTATATTCACTTTGTTGTTTATTACGAGCATTCCACCGGTTTCCACTCGAGCTCAATGGAATAATGTTTCAAAAATCACTTATTTGGTCGAATATATATATATATATATATATAAAATTCATGGAAATTTGGAAAAACTACATCCAACTGTTCAAAAGCTACAATGTTAACAAAGGGTCTCGTGAAGAGTAGCTGGTGCAATATTCGTACTTAGATTGTGGAATTCGAATGGCAATAATGTTCGTAAAAAATTGCATGGACCCTCGGGGGTTTCTCGGTCCCCTAAAGTGTCCCAGTACGCGCCTGCAGAGAGTTCAGCACATAGAACTCCGCCGAAATCTCAGTAAAACGGGATCGAGGATAGGTATTTCACTTGAGGTTAGTTTTCAGTAGGTTTTATCTAATTATTTCAAAATCAATAGAATACTTTGCAAAATTTGAACAACTGAAAATACGTTAGACGTTTGAGACAAGTTTCTGCTCTATGGATGTCTCTTGTATAGAGTAGAGGGATCGTAATAAGAAAATGAACAGAAGAGCACGATCATAAAAAAAAATTGTATGATTACGGATGAAATAATGTTTTTGCCGACAACGTCATTTTTTTGATTTTTTTTTGAATTTTTTATAACCAAATATGCAGCACAAACACCAGCAGCTACCAGAATGTCATTAGACGCCATTTTCCATTTGAATGAACAACTTCAAATGTCGACAGGATACTTTTGTGATTATTAATATCAGCCGAAATAATCTACCGACTATCCGTAGGAAAAGAAACAGTCGGCCGACAATATTGAACCGATTTGTTCTAAAGATTTCTTAATGGAATATTATCGTGTGTAGAAATACTATTCATTAAATTTCTGCATTCAGAGAAAAATAGTTAAGCACTTATTCACTTCGCAACGCAAAACATCCAAAACAATGCTTTTATCAACACTGTAATCTCTCGAATATGCATAATTTAAGGACACAGACGCGATCAGTGGTTCTTAGGGGTTATTGCACCAGCTACTCTTCTATAATTTGGAAAAACTACATCCAACTTCTCAAAAGCTACAATGTTAACGAAGTGTCTCGAGAAGAGTGCTGGTGTAATATTTATGCTCATATTGTGGAATTCCAATCGCAATAATAGGTTCTAGATAATCAATTGTTTTGACATTTTGGAATATAATAATTTCTCGCAGACTGTTGAAAATATGATAATAATAAGAACCATGGAAACCGAATCAGAATAAGAGGGTGTAGGTACTGCAATAATACGGTTTCATTTTATTGTTTGGTATTGAATATGATAGAACCGGTCAGTGATTCATGACGTGATTTTTCATTTAGAGAATATTATATATCAATTCAGTTGACAGTGTTTCCATAATGCTTTTGTAGGCCAAACCTTCATGATGGAATACCAAGTCTATAGTAGGTTATGATATAATGAACAGATTCCAGATACTCGATTCACGAGAAATTTCACAGAGTATGAATTTCATAGATTTCGGAGCTGTCCCAACGCATTGTGCTTAGTGCTTGTGAAAGTACTCAAAACACTTTTGTGCTCGTAAGCACTATGCTCCGGAGCACTTTTTTGAACCAGTGCTTCTAGTATTTTACGAAAAATCTCAGTTAATATTGAACTAGTATGCGACTGGGCTTCACTGAAATACATGAGAAATATGTTTTCATGATACAGAAAAAAAAAAGTTTTTCACAGGGTATTTAACGATAGACGCATTTTTTATGAATTAATTCGCATTCAAAGTTGAAATTTCATCATCGACGATCAATCAGAATGGAACATCGATCAAACTATGAAAGTGCTATAGATACAGAGTGTTTGAACTAATGAAGAGTCCATACTATATATATATATATATATATATATATATATATATATATATATATAGTGATAAGTATTCGTGACTGGCGGTAATATAGAAGTAGATTTCTTGTGGGGATGCAGTCAGGTTAAAGGCCTTTATTTCGAATAAACTCTTTGAAATTCGTCGAACTTTCGGCTATGTTTATTGCCTTCCTCAGGACGACTGAAATTATAATGAATAACAATATGAAATTGTAAAGTATTAAGGTACTTACTAACATGAGAATAAATAAAATTATTACATATGAGGAACATAAAATATTTTTTGTATGACAGTGACAATTGTATAATATTATAAATCAAGTTGGAAAATTTTGAATACTGAGTGATATATCATTATTTTCGTTCAATTTCAGTAAATATGTATAAATTTGACTAAGATTGTTCAAATCAGTTCTTCTATTTATTGTTTGACTATTTGAATTGATATGAACCATTTCCAAGAAAATTCTTTTGGTTACATTATTCTCAGCATCTAAAATGTGTGTATTATAATAGTCCATTTGATGGTCTTGCTGATTAACATGTTCCGAAAGTGCGCATGAATTAACGTTTACTAGTTTACAACGAGCATCTTTAATCGAACTACAGAGGATGTTATTAGAAAATTCAAATCCCAAACACCTAATTAATAAATTACTTTTCAATGAAACTAATTCATTGGTCTTCCAAAGATCCCAGATAACTCCCATAATAAATGAAATAGAACCTCCTCTTTTTGGATCACTGCCACATATCCATGAACTTACTCCTAAATTAATCAATGTATTGAAGAATGAAAACTTCAAAATTGCTAAAGAAAATATAAAAACTATTTCAAAATTACACACTAAAGTGAAAAGTCTCATAAAAAATAACCAAAAATCAAATGTTGTATATGAAATCCCTTGTAAGGATTGTTCCAAAAAATATATTGGCCAAACCTCCAGAAGTCTCAATAGTCGAATTATATCCCATAGGAGTGACTGTAAACGGAACGTTAATTCATGCGCACTTTCGGAACATGTTAATCAGCAAGACCATCGAATGGACTATAATAATACACACATTTTAGATGCTGAGAATGATGTAACCAAAAGAATTTTCTTGGAAATGGTTCATATCAATTCAAATAGTCAAACAATGAATAAAAGAACTGATTTGAACCATCTTAGTCAAATTTATACATATTTACTGAAATTGAACAAAAATAATTATATATCACTCAGTATTCAAAATTTTCCAACTTGATTTATAATATTATACAATGGACCTTTTTATGCACTATGTGAAAACACTGTAATTAGAAAGTATATGTGCTAATATCACTTGGGATTCTTTATTTTATTTTTCTGATGGGTAGTTTTTCCATAATCCGGAAAAAAGTGGTTTCGTGACGTCACGTTCACTAAAAGTTGATTTGGCATCGTTGTATGAGTTGCGAATCATGGAATTGTGTCGTAATGACATTTGTTATTTGATACTTTGATAGGTTCGTTCGTTTTCTTCACGGAATAGAATATTATCAATCGTTTTTCTCTCTTCAGCTCTTTTTCTTGCATATATCTGATACGACTGATACGAGACACGAGATATGCAGAGAACTGCTGCAAATGAACAAACTCGCCATGAATGTTTGGTATTGAAAAATTTCGGAAATTATTTTCTAATTTTAATAACTATGAAAATGTCTAAAAAGTGCTATGTGCACGGTTGTCTGAACACCAGTGAAAGTGAATCAAACTTTTGTAAAAAGCGGAAATATATGCTTTTGTGCAGAACATTTCCAGGTGAGTACATCAAGGAACGATCTTTAATTTCACTCAATGCAAGTTTGCAAAATCATCGATCACTACTGTATTTTATATAAGAAACCCAAACCCAAAAAACATCACTCCTTCAGCTAGTAAAAGTGTCTTGAGTTTGGAAAAAAAATTTATTGAAGCAAGACAATGTTTCATCATAAGTATATGACCTACCAAAAACCCAAACCAAAAAAAAAAAACATTACATCCATGGGAAATATTTACTCAAGAGTTTCGAATAGTTCTTCTCCTAGCAGTAGCCAAGCTAGTACATTATCCGATCCATCAAAATAACACCACCAAAAAAAATTCTGAGTATATTCCTAGTCAGTCTTCATCCGATCCTGATTGTGAAAATATCGAAGGACAGCAGCGCCAGTGCTTATCTATTGCACTTATAGAAAAGAAGAGTAATATTATTTGGGGCTCCCTGAAAATGTTTACCACATTGTGAAATACATTACCAAAATTGAGTAAATTAAATATATGGATGTTCTGATAAGTTTAAAAAAGATACGGGTTGGGGATGTATACTCTCGATTGGCTGATGACTTTGATAGGAGTAAATCAAGTGTTCACAAGATTTTCACAAAAGCTCTGCCTATGATGGCAAATTGTTTATAAGAGCTTATATATTGGCCTGACATATCTGAAATTGAAAGAAATTTGCCGATCCCTTTCAGAGCTCGCTATAAGAAAGTTAATTCAATTATTGTCTGGAAATTGAAAAACCCTCTGATCCTGTTCGTCTGTCCATGACTTGGTCAGAATAGAAAAAATGCAATACTGTAAAATTTTCAATATCTGCTACTCCAAATGGCACAATACAATTTATTTCAGGAGCATACGGTGGACGAATTCTTTAACAACTTTGTCGATAATAATAATTTCTTCTATTTTGATTGATTGAAATTCAAAAATACTTTGAATAACTAGAATGTGCAGTATTATGTCAAAGTTTTCTAAGGTTTGTTGTCACATTCTCTTCATGAATGCCAATATCTTCAGAAATATTTTTTTTCTATAGCTTTGTAACCATAGGGAAAATTTTTACCATAGAAAATGTAAGCCTGTATTTGTAAGAAATAGATTAATATCCCTCAACAAAGAATTGGTGTGAAATAAGTAAATAATTTTGCAAAAAATTTACGAAATGTGTATGAACATACTTCAAGTCTATTTATTCTAAATCATTAATTATATTTTCAGTAGTTCAAACTTAATAAATATTTGACTCATCACATGAAGGAAACACTAACAGGTACCGAATATGAATTTATTTATATTATAATACAAACAGACAAAGCCTACATATATATTCACAGTATAATGCATTTATGATTGATTATATCTAAACAATCACGAATGTTTTAACTAAGAACACAAGTTCTTAGTTAAAAGTTGGGCAACTTTCTAGTCATGGTTCTTAGTTCTTGTACTAGGGGTTCCATAAACGCGCTCATTGATTTGCTAGTGTTGAATCCTTAGTTATTAGTTCACTTAGTTCTTGGAAACGTTGCATAAACAAAGCATAAAAATAAATAAAAAGAGTCAATCATCTCATAATCCACCCTTGGCAAATTTTCCGAACCTGCTTTTACGAAGCCTTGTTTCATTATAAACACACCAAATCGTTTATGATATTGAGTAATTAATAAGTTGATAAAAATAAACATTAACCTCAAATGTCAATATGATTTCAATGGGAACTGTCTTTAATATTTGTGGTGTTGCCAATGGTCGCTCTTCATCAAAAGGAAGGCCCGTTCAGAAACTTTGAATGTTTTAAATAAAGAAAACCATTGTTGAAATGGGTTTTTTTGTTGATGAGTCTATCAATAAACAGTGTTTAATTATATATTAATGGTGTATATCAAGCAGTGAGCTATATTTTTGACAAGAACAGTAATGCGTGTTTCTGAACGTGGATTATGGAGGGGGTAGTTTCCGATGAACGTGACGTCATGGTTTAAAGGTTTTGAAATAAAAAATATATGATGGCATTCTAAGTCAATTGGACGTTTCATATGAAATATAATCGACCTATATAAGTTTTGGAATTTTTTTTTCGTAAATGTAAAGGTCCATTGTCACTGTCATACGAAAAATATTTTATGTTCCTCATATGTTAATAATTTTATTTATTCTCATGTTAGTAAGTACCTTAATACTATACAATTTCATATTGTTATTCATTATAATTTCAGTCGTCCTGAGGAAGGCAATAAACATAGCCGAAAGCTTGACGAATTTCAAAGAGTTTACTTGAAATAAAGCCCTTTAACCTGACTGCATCCCCACAAGAAATCTACTTCTATAAATATATATATATATGTATATATATTTATATATACTCAATTCTTAGCTGTAAGAGTTCGCCTACGAGTTGATTGAGTTAACTATTATTGACGATCTATCAGAATGGAAGTTGATCTCTCAAAATGAAATGCAATTGAAAATACACAGTGTTTCACATAAGAGAAGCTCTATATTATTTGTATGACTCTCTTCGAAAATTCAACCAGTACCTTGTTCTCAATGAAGAGAGTAAGTCATCTCCTAATTTTGTGGTTTTGTAGAATTTAGCAAGCAACAAAATATGAATATATTTCGTGAGTCAATTGAAGAAATACATCTGATGTTCAGAAGGAAGTACTGGGGAAATTAAGTATATTTTTCTCGACTATATATCTGTACTGAATGAAATGGGTTTACCCATTTGAATTCGAAGAAAATTTAATCATAGGCAATTTCTGAACATGAAGTTATTGAATGTTTGCTCTAGTAAAAAACTTAGAGGAAAGTATATTTTCCATAATTTGTTGAATGTCTTAAAATTCGTCGACGTTAGGTCAGTATTAACTAATACTGTGATGACCTAACTATTTCCACTTTGCCACTGTAAGAAAGGAGATGAGCTATACAAATAATAATTTGAACCCATTCATGATTACCTATGCCTGGTCTGCAAACATATACATTGCAAGATTTGGCTTTAGCTGTTGTCCTCTGTTCGAAGCGTCATCTATTCTGTTGAGAAGTTGCGAACTAGGATATCTGATATCAGCCTCATATCTGGCATATCCAAGGAACCACAATACACTAGCTAGGTGTGCACATGATCCCCGAATCCTAGTGTCTTGCTTGCATGAGCAATAATATCCATCAATCAAGTTCCTGGACTTCCTCAGACCCCTGTATTTCATTAAATGCGATCCATAATTGATATCTGGTAGTGTTCTGACATCGAGAATATATCCTTATTCTTATCAATCTAGGTTCATCAATGAATTCGTCAATATGTATCTTGTCGGCTCCTTCTCGCTACACCTCATCCTGAATGTGAGTGTACTTGATAAACCCTGATGATGATCAAGATTATACTTCTACTCGTGCTTGTACTACGTTGTGTATCTGGGATCGATCCGGCATCTCTCTTAATAATTGGGTATTTTCCCTTCCATGGATATAGTGGCGTGAAACATATTTATTTTCGCTCCAGCAATACGATATAAGTCTCCAAGGTTATGGATATGATATATGGGAATGGTCTGACCAAATATTTCAAATATGTATTTTATATGACCGTTACGTGCTTCAACAATTCATCTGGTTTTGGTAACTAAGCGCGTCTCATTCGCATCTTTTGTTGTCATCCGACGTTATCCTCGTTGAGAAAATGCTGGCCTCTAATGAATGATACCTTAATTCTCAAGTAGAGGTTCAGTGTCTCTGTACCCGGGGATACATCAACAATTTGGAACCACTGACGCATAATCTCAACGTCTCTCTCAAACTCATTTCTCAAAATTACTGCATCATTCTTCTGAGAATCGGCAAACTAAGGTCCCTGAATTGACAAAATGAAGCCATCTGGTGCTACAATCATCTGAGGTTTCACCAAATGACGACCTTCATGCAAACAGAAAGATTGTCGAAGTATACGAAAATTGCAACTTTTTTCTATATCAGAGGATGTTTTGTCAAAGTAGACTATCGCTTTTAGTGTATTCGGTTCGACATAATTTATTAACATATCGAGTAATGAAATGTTCTCTAGATAAAGCTTGAAATTTGATATTTTGTGGAACAAATAGTTGGTTTAGATCTATTTGTACAGAAGTAATTGACATACTTACAGCTTGTCTGCTAGATTACTGGAAAATAATTTTAAAAAATTCACCGGATAAACCCTGCCGGAGTTAACATAGGAATGTGAGGAGATCACAATATGGATATAATTCTTGGAATTGCTCTCTTGTTACCTGTGTGATTATTGCTTTAGATAAATTGTTTTCATCTATATATGAATTCTTGTTTGCAGCTTCGCTCTTCAATTCCTTCAGGAATGATTGCAATTCTTGTCCCTTCATAATGAAGGGCCCATTATTATACATCAATCTCAGTATTAACTGGTGTAGAAGGAACCTTCGGTAATCCAGATGATGTCTACATGACTCAACTCATTCAGGAATATAGATATATCTTGATCACTCTTGTTTCGGATGTCCATTGTCTCAATGGATTTTGATTTCTTGTATCTGCAATCGTATCCAGGTGAATACCCTGCCATATAAGAGAATCATGTGAAAAAAAAATCAGTTTTCGAGTATTTTCCACTCAGAGTTGATCTCTGTGAACAAGTTTTTTTCCAAAAAGTATCCAGGAATGCCATTAGTTGATACAGTCGTTCTCCATTTCGTGATCTCATTCTTTGATGCGCTGGAGCTCACTGTGGCTAGCTTCCATCAGAACAAATGAAACATTTTTTTTCCTCATCTGCTTCTATTGTGATATTGGGTGAATTGGAATCATTCGAAGATGAATCACCAAATAATCATTCGTGGATTTTCTCCTTGAGAAGATTTTAGTGCCCGCTGCTGCGTTTTGGAATGAATAGTTTGCCTTGTGTAGTTTTGCGCTTCATCAGCATGTGCTACTCATAACAAAAAAAAACCCATGCCATTCGAAACTGATTAAATACTGACAGGAGTTACGATTCTCACAGTTTTGTATCCCGAATGACTTTCCAGATCATTCTAGTTGACATGAGTATGGAACTGAATTCTGTCCTCTATCAAATCTGCGCATACTACACATACTACTGAGTAATCTCTTTGCGAATACTGAACCCCTCCTAAACATAATTGACCAAGGCAGCACGTTCCTGAAATTTTCATTTATCACTTTGAACTTCAAGCAAACTGCCACATTGAATATCATCATTAAAAAAATGCCCTATTGCCCAAACGTTACAAACGCATGACATTTGTGAATTTCGATGTTGAACACAACGTTTCTCATATCGTTGAATTTGATTGTTATCACTATCCATGCGTATTTTACTTCCACTCTTCCTGAGTAATAGTTTAATATTCGATCCACTGAAGGAGAAATGCACTGAAAAATACATTCCTACGTTCAAATAAAAAAATCGAATGAACTATTTGGCGTAATAGTGAATGAGGGTAGTCTGCATGGTTCTCCACGCTCACCAAATAAAAGGTCACTTTCATCTCTCAGTACGGATTTTTGATTATATTCTGAATATCCCATAGAATTTTGGATATTTTTCTGAAGGAAACAACATTGAAAATGAAGTCTCTGGTATATACACAGTCAGCTGGCGAGATCCTAGATGTCTAAATTATGTACAGCATCATATTCCCCCAGAATGTTAAAGGATCTTCCTGGTTTCTCTTCGAAGAAACCACATGTGCTGTTCTCCTTCAGTCCTACCTTCCCGAGGTATTTGTTCTCTTAGTTTGCAATACCCCTTCAGAAACCCAGTTATTTATTCAAGACTTTCCTTGTTGAGACTGACTAGTGCGTTTGATTTTTTCGGTTGAAATTTCTGATGGTCCCTTCAGCTTGCCGCATGCCCGAAAGTATTAGTCATTGTATTGTTCTCAACACTTTCTTCTGGAAATATGAGTTTCCCAGGCGTTCAGCCCATTTTCGTGCTTGTGCATCTACCTGTTCATTTCCTTCCCCTTTGACCTGCCTTGGCACTAAAAAAACCATTACGTTGTTGTTTCTGTCCCAATAATTCAATTTATAGAGACATTGTGCATTTTTTTCGATCTCTACCAGCCTGAGATGAACTTCCCATGCAGCTCTCTCTCACTCTCTCTCTAGTGAGATGTGGAGAGGCGTCAGGTCTAGTATGATATCTCGTGCTGTTGTAAGAGTTTTTCCAAGGTTTTCCTTATTGTTACTAGATTGGTGCTGCCTGGCCATATTATTGCCCCATTTTTTTTTTCAAATAAAGGCGCAGATGATATCTTTTCTCTAGTTTAGTGATTTATGGATGTTTTCGGTGAGCTCAAACTCTTCGGTTTATATTAGTGAATATCCCAAATATCCAATTTTTTCATTTCGTCAATATAGATTAACCACATTAGTGGAAGAACATCATCAGAAATCCAATCTCCAGTCTCATTTTAGAAACTGGCAATTTCTTATCTCGCAATAAATCTGAAAATTGTCATCTGAATCAGCTATTGATTAAATTTCATCAAAGCGATGAATTTCGCCAAATTTGAAAGAATAGGCCTATTTCGAAAGAGAGCTGGAAATGCTAGTTGGAGTTCAGAATGACTACACAAGTCATATTTGTCCCAGATAATTTCGTCCTGAGATCATCTCAAGAAGCAAGTAGCAACGATGACAAAAACTAGGGTCTCTATACGATGGGTTTGCTGATAGTAACTATATGCTCGGTAGGAGATCAATTGTGGCTGTTCACCCATAACCAAAGCACAAGCGCCAACATGATAACAAAGAATTTGGAATTAAAACGAAATAATTTAATTTTCATTAATTTATTTCAGTTTTGAGGCCACTTAACAAGCCGATTTCACCCAGCTTTCTTAACGAGTAGCACATAAATAACATCAAGAGATTCTCATATCGGTGCGCTGCATTACAACTACTGACCTATCAACTGAGCAAGAACTGTGAGGATGCGGAGAAATGAAGGATATGTAAGAATGCGGAATCAAAAAAAAAATATTCGTGATTATTCCGTGGGCCGAGAACAGAACATGCACCCACCTGCACTCACTTCTGGCAATTGGCGAAATGAGATCACTCTCCCAGAGACAGCAAAATGTATACCCGTGACTCCATACTCACACTACGCCAAATGAATATTCGAATTTTTTTTCAAATCAAATCCAAGTTCCTACAAACTTCAATATAAATGCAATGTTATTTTTCGAAAAGAAGAGATCAAATACTTGGAAAGTTGTTACTCTTTGGAAAGGTTCAGAATCAATATACAAATCGCAGTCTATTCGATAATTTTGACATGGCATGGTGTGGAGGAAATATCGAAAATCCTCTGTGTGTCACTTGAGACAAAGAAATAAAATATTGAAACTCAAAATCTAAAACACTTCCCACTTGAGGCAGATTTTCCGGTATAAATACATTCTATTCCGTATTTCGTAGAATAATCCCTGACCCTCGCCTATTCCAATGAACTGTTTTCATGCTCCATCACACAATATCTAGTTTTGGACTAGTTATAATGGCTCCTATTCAGTAGAACTTAAGACGTGATG
Organism: Gonioctena quinquepunctata; assembly: GCA_018342105.1. Lineage (NCBI taxonomy): Eukaryota > Metazoa > Arthropoda > Insecta > Coleoptera > Chrysomelidae > Gonioctena > Gonioctena quinquepunctata. The sequence continues at coordinate 28,457 of JAFIRS010004619.1, forward strand.
GGTTTGCGAGAAGGGGTGGCTGGAACCGATGCTATCCCTCCTTTGAAGTTCGAATCTGAATTATTAACAGCCGCTGTTGCTTCACGAGAGGTATTCAAACAAACCGGCATTGCAAAATGTTCTCATCCGTTGTCTAGTATCACGATGAAAACAAAAAATTCATTCATGAATCTTATTCATGGTATTGGTATAATCCCACCAAGAAGAGTACCTTGAAAGAAACCAAGTTTGAGACGGATATGAAAACAGCTGCGTTTTTTTATCTGGAAATATCACGCGGTTGTATCATAATCATACGTGAATCGAAGCCGATCTGCGTTTTCGGTTAGTTCTATTTAATTTAAATTAATAATTGGATGCCCAAATCAGTAATGGCCGATATTAACATCTTATTTTTGATGATTTTTGTTTATTTGTCATACTGTGGGAGAAGATACAAACTTTCTCCTGGATTTGACTACTATAAAGTTCTTCGCCTCGGAGGAAGGATGAATTTTTCCCCAGAACTTATTGATGATGTCGAGGAATCTATCATTTCGGACAGTAAACACCCCTTCACAAAATTATTTGTGAAACATGATCATACATAGAGGCCGAGCCATGATATTGAATGAGATCAAACAACGATTTTGGGTTATTCAAAGACCAAGAGCTGTGAATGCAGCAGCAGCACGAATGTTATTTCTGTTAAATCAGAACTTGTGAACCCAGCATCCGTGGAATGGGCTAACTTCCGAGACTCAGACTCATCAAGCCACCCATACCCATTACGAATGTTGTACTTGACCATTTTTAACCGACGAAACCAAAAAAGAGGAGGTTCTCTAGTCGACGCGTATATTTTTTTTTATGTATGACCACGCATAACTTTTTACTGACACCTCCGGTTCCGGTAATTATTTTTTCAGTGGATAGGGTGTGCTCCGAAATTGGTTCCATTCGAATTTGGAAGATGAAATTCACCCCTAAGGTTAGCAAAATCAAGGATATTGATCACTCACCCTCTGAATTCTAGTCCGTTAACCGATTCTATCAGGCATAACTTTGTACTGAGATAGGCTCAAAGATGGCGTCGAAGGACTCATCGCTGAAAAGTAGCTCCGTGATTATTGACGGAAATAAGAAAGAAAACGGTCGAAAATTCAAATGTTGTGAAACAAAACTGTGCAAAGTAGTTGTGTGTTCAAATTGCAGTGCCGCATATCACTACAGTTGTGCAGAAAGAATCGGAAATTAGAAACTCCAATCTGAGCTGGTCGGCATACTAACATTTACCTGCTGCCAGCCAAAAACTGAAAGTGAATACAGCGAAAATGTGAAAATTCTGAGGCTCACATTAGGAAATAATATGCTGAGGCAGCTATTAGAAGAAGTAAGGGACAAAAATCTTATTCTCAAAGAAAATAACAGCCTGCTTATACAAAGGTTCACGAGTCTAGAAAAAAGCCTATCATCCGAAAAAACTTTAGCAAAAAACGGTCAAACCGAAGCCCAAAATGTCAACAATGCACGACAAATCGATAATGATAAACGAGCGTCAGTGTCAGTGATACCAACGGAAAACTATCTAGTGTTTTCCGAAACTTTGAGTGACACCAACCCAAAAAAAACGCACGATCCAACACCGATTTCCACTATATCATCGGAAGTCGCCAGTGGTACCACATCGTACACCATGGTGCTGAAAAACAATCCGGAGGCGATTAGTTCAAATGCTACAGAAATTGGCAACAATGTGCCGAATAACAAACAAGAAAATGGAAATCGAAGGAACCTAACCAAAAATTCTCCAGCACCCGAATCGGAAAAAACAAACTTGGCAAACGCAAAAGCGCCAAAAAATTAATAAAAATAAAATTTCAGTGGGGCGACCAGGGGAAAATGAAGCTATGTCCAAATTACAACCCATAGTTAGGAGAAGTTGGATTTACTTGTCAAATCTAAACAATGAAACAACCCCAAAGGACATTTTGGATTGTTTGGATCAACGATACTCAAACCAGTATGTCTGCGAGAAAATAAATAGAAAGTATGAGTCTCGGGTGGCATCTTTCAGGCTGGGAGTACCCATGCACATGGAAAATGGAGTAAAATCATTGAATTTCTGGCTGGCTGGAACATTTGTCGACAGCTATAGATTTTCAAAGAAAAGAGTCAGCTCAGACAATACAAATCTCCACCAGGCCCAACAACAGCAATTGCAGGAGTCGGCAATATAGTCCAGACCAATAGTGCTGTGGAAGAAGAGGTGTTGTGCAGTATCATACACCATAATATACAATCCATTGGCAATTGTTTGGATGAACTACAAGAATTAGTAAATGAGCATGAAAAATGTGTAGCCATTTGTCTCAGTCAGTTTCACAATTAAAAAATTACAACATAGTTGGATTTGATTGATTGATGAGGAGTAGCAATATATGTTAGAGAAAATCTGAAGTGGAAAACTAATACGAATATTGTTAGCCTATCAGAAAAGGGTTTGTTTGAATGTTCCGCGGTTGAATTGACATTACAGAAGAGCAAAGTAATTCTATTATGCATATATCGAACACCAAGCTCGCCAGTAAAAGAGTTTTTGGACAAATTAAAGAAGGTTTTGGTTGATAATTTTAACGAAAAGTATTTGTTTTTTATAGCAGGTGATTTTAACATAAATATCAAATCAGTTGACAGAAGCTCAGTAAATCTTTTGTCTCTTTTAAGCTCATTCCAAATGTTTCCCACTATCTCAGACTATACTCGAATTTGTGGGAGCTCTCGAAGCTGTATATATAACATATTTAGCAATAGTATATCCTATTCAGCAGAAATTCTAAACACACATATATCTGATCACACAGGTCAAAAAGTTTCTTTCAATATTGAACTGAATAAGCATAATTCCAAGAAAAATAGAGAGAGAAACTTTCGCGAAGAAAATGAAGAGAACTTCAAACAAATTTTAACAGAACAAGACTGGGATAGCATTCTTGCAAACCCAAATTACTGTGTCAATGAACAATGGAAATGTCTTATGTCCATCCTTATACCCATTTTCAATCAATGTTTCCCTTTCAAGTCCAGTACTCCAAAAGGCAAAACAAAGTATCCTCCAACTTCCGAACTTATAGACTGCAAAAACACTCTTGACATTCTGCTGGTCATGACTAGAACAGCGGAAGGGTATAATGAAGTATACAGAGAGGTGAAAAAAAGGTATAACCGTCTTCAAGTAGATGTGCGTAAAGAACACTATAAGAAACGCATTGATGAAAGCGACAATAAAACAAAATGTGTATGGCAAATGGTCAGCGAAATGAAAGGAAATCCCAACAGAAAAAAGGAACTAAAAATACCGGGAGACCCAAACGCCGTGAGTAATAATTTCAATAACTTTATATTAAATGCAGCTCCAAATCTCTTGAAAGACTTGCCTACTTTAGAATTTTCTTGCAAAATACCATACAATGAGAAATCTTCCTTCTCAATTCCCTTGACCCTTGATGAAACTATAAATATAATTACCAAACTTAAAAACAAGACGAGTGCAGGATTTAACGAAATATCAAATAAAGTCATGGAACGTTGTGCTTACGAGCTAGCCATTCCACTTTTTCACATAATCAATAACTCACTTCAATATGGCATATTTCCTGAAGATCTCAAACTTGCAATGGTCAAACCACTTTTTAAGAAAGGGGACCCATCCTTGATAGAAAACCACCGTCCCATTGGCATTTTACCATCTTTCTCAAAGGTTTTCGAAATAGCAATGTGCACAAGACTTCTTCCTTTTTTCTATTCAGAAAATTTGCTTGGTCACTCTCAACATGGTTATTTGAAAGGAAAATCAATAGAAACTGCGAAATACAGTTTCATTGAAAAAATAATTACAGGATATGAGGACAAGGATTTATCATTGGGCATATTCTTGGACTCATCCAAAGCTTTTAACAGCCTAAACCATACAATATTGTTGGAAAAATTAGAGAGATATGGGATAAGAGGACCAGCACTTGCTTGAATACACTCTTACTTGACGAATAGAAAACAAATTACAGTAATAGAAAAAAATGAAGAACAGCACCTCTCTGAAATGGGAATTCCTTCAGTGGGCATTCCGCAGGGGAGTGTGATAGGGCCCTTACTTTTTGTGTTTTATGTTAATGATCTTGCATCTGAAATTATTGATGAAAAAACACATCTTATTAACTATGCAGATGATACAAACATATTAATACTGGGTTCTTCCATTAACAAACAACTAGATATTGCGAACAACACACTGAGCAAGGCACAGGAATGGTTCACAAAAAATCAATTAATTTTGAACACGGAAAAAACAAATCACATTTGCTTTAGAACAAGAATAAAAAATTCTAGTATTGCGGAAGATATTACTCTACAGTCAAAAAGGTAACTTTAGCAGAGAACACTGAATTCTTAGGGGTCCACATCGATCAAAACTTGAATTGGGGAACACATATTTTAGGAACGTGTAAAAAACTCAACTCAGCCTGCTACTCATTCAGAATCACTGCCAAATATTTAGATAATGGTAGCTTAAGAGCTATTTACTACGCAAGCATATACTCAGTGATGCGTTTTGGGATTGCTTTCTGGGGCGGAAGCAGTGATGCTGAAAAAGTTTTTATTATTCAGAAAAGAGCAATTAGAATATTACTTGGCCTTAAACATAATGAATCTTGTAGAGGAAATTTCAGAAAATTGAATGTATTAACACTACCTGGGGAATATGTGTATGAGTGCTTGGTGTTTCTGTTTAAAGATAGAGAAAAATTCGACCAATTCGAAATTAAACATGAGATCAACACAAGGAGTCTAAATTTGAACTTTCCAGCACATCGATTGGCACAGACAGAAAGAGCTCCTACATACTCATGTATTAAATTCTTCAACTCATTACCCAAAGAGATACAGCAAGAATCCTGTTTTAAAAAACTTGTTTTCAATAACATTTCAAAGATAGAACCTTACACTGTTCGAGAATTTACGGAGTATCGATAGTTTTATATAAATATGCCTTTTTTACTTTAACTTGTAATTTGTCATTATTGATGTTATTGTATTATATTATATTGTAAATGTTTCAACTCTTTTAACCTGTTTGACGTCACATTCATTTAATTGTTAATGTACATGTAACTGTAATTTACAATTCATCGAATTGAAAATTATCTTATCTCATCTTATCTTATCTTACTGAGTTCTCCGATTTGGATGATATATACCTCATAGTTGATTATATCTGAATTTCGAATGAAATTATCCACCCTTACGGGTAGAAAAATAGGGGCAAATTGTTTTTTCACTCGTGAACATTGGCACACATATGTAGCTGACAATGACAGATTGCTATTGTCATAATTTTCGTTCTCCTACATCCGTCACAATCAATTATATTCTATGAGAGGATAGAATGATATACAAAGTAATGAAATAAACTAACCAGAACAACAAAGATAATTCATATTACAACAAATGGTAAAAGTAGATGATCATATTATTCAACTGGTAATAGTTGAAGTAAGGTTGGTAAGTAAGTATTTTGGAAGTAATAAAAAAACAAGTAGGTAGTAATAAGTATATTTCAGCCACAAAAAATTGAAAAATAAAAACTTTCCAACAAGAAATTGAACCGACGAAATACGGAACTAAAAAGTATAAAATAAAATAAAACTTCTTGGTCTCAATAACTAAGCTCCTAAACTGATGTAATTAACTAATTTTGAGTCGGCGCCAAACAAACAATCAACGAATATCATTGAATTACTTCAAAAAAGTTATCAGAGTGTCACCGCACAACTCGATGCCATCATTTTACGTCTTACCTAATTCATTTGCTTGTTTGCTTGATGCCGACTCAAAATGAGTTACTCACATAAGTTTAGGAGCTTAGTTATTGAGACTGGGAAGGTTTATTTCATTTTTTACTTTTCAATTCCGTATTTCGTTGGTAAAATTTTTTGTTAAAAAGTTTTTTCCGGTCCTTCACGTCGTAGACGTCGAAATGAAAAACGATATGTACTCAATTGTCAATAGGAGCGTTTCATAAAGAAATAACTGACACTCCAAATACTGACTCTACAATATTGGCTCTGCGGAGATCCATGGCTAGAAGAGGGGAACTGGTAATGATTATTAGCGACAATGCGACGAACCTCAAGTGTGCAGCGAAGGAACTCCATGAAGAAATGCAAAAATACATATGCTGATCAAACAGGAACTAATTAACAGGAAATTGGCTCCGAAATATATACCGCCAGCATCTCCGAACCAGGAAGGAGCATGAGAACGAATGGTCGTTCCATGAATGAGAGTCTCGAAGTAACTCTGAAAGAAAAACGACCTCGACCTGACGTATTACTCACACTTCTTATTGAAACAGAGATTATCGTTAATAGTAGACCCCTGATTTCAATTTCCGATAACCCTAATGATCCTGAAAGCATAACCCCTAACCATATTGTTATTGGTACAGCCAGTTCTGCTGAACAAAACAATGGAAATTGAAAACAATTTCTGGAAGCTATGGATTGGTGAATACTCACCTACTCTGACGGAACGTTCGAAATTGTTTGAGAAAAAAATACGGTTATCGTATTGGCCAACCCAGGGAAAATTGGGCATTGAAGAAGATAGAAGTGGTTTATCCAAGCTCAGATTGTCAAGTCAGAATTTGTGACGTGAAAAAAAAGAGTGGCACATACAAAAAACCGGCTTCAGAAATATGCAAACTCTAATTTTTGGAACTGAATGACGATCCTCCAGAATATTTTTACTAGGGAAATATGTCGGTTTTTTTTTTATAATGTTCTTTCTTCGGATGCTGGTCTCGTCGTTAGCTGCACCTCAGCCACTTGTACTTTTTTGTTTCTCAGCACCCACTCCGTTACCCAAGTTCCCTGTATTAGTCTGTACGGGTTCTCCACCAGTTGCCTGCTGTATTCTGCGGACGATAACCTTGGCTTTCCGAATATTGCTTGCCTTTTGCGCTCTAGTGGCTCGCATTCTGACAATATATGTTTGGCCGTTTCTGTCCCTTTGCCACATTGTCTGCAGAAGAGTTCTCCGTTGTACAGACCCATCTTTTGCAGGTGTCCTCCCATTGGGCTGTGACCAGTGAGAAGGCTCGTTATTGTTCTGATTTGGTTCCTACTCATCTCGAGTAGTTCAGTTCTTCACTTCGACGGTTCTTTGATGAATTATTTCACCGTGGTGCATGAGAGGGACTTTTTTCCAGCGCTCTCTTTGTTTCAGTTTGAATGCCCGATTTTGTCGACCCGAGTGCGGGTTCCGGGCCAATGTATGGAGTTGATGAGCCCGTTTTTGCTAATTCATCAGCTTTTTCGTTGCCCTTGATTCCCCAGAGTCCTGGAACCCACATCAAAGTTATTTTCTTGTATTCTGCTAGGGCCCTGAGGTTTTCTTGGTATTCCCATACCAGTCGTGATGTTACTTTCGGGTTCGTGAGAGCCTTCAGTGACGCCTGCTTTTCTGTGCCTAGTTGATCCATCTGTTGCGCACTTCTCTCATGATGTTAACTCTCACGCATTGCAAGATTTCATACATTTTAGCTTGAAATACAGAACTATTTATTCCCAGTGGGATGCTGAGTTGGGAGTTCCTCCCCTTACTGTTGGTATTGGATCCATCTGTGTACCATATCCCCTCTCCAGGTTTGCTCTTGATGGTGTCATCCATATCCCCTCTCCAGGTTTGCTCTTGATGGTGTCATCTGTTCATTTCCTATAATCAACTCGGAGTTCATCTCGAAAAAGTACTCAGGAGTTGTGTGGTTCGTTGGTTTCATTTCAAGAATATTACCTCCCACTATTTCCTTTATCTTGTTGTGATCCGACCTCTTGCTCGTGTTTTCTAGTCTTATAAATCCCATTCTTGCTTCCTTCATGATTGTTATATCGATCGTGAAGAGATCCAGTGGTGCTTCCATGATAATGTTATTGATTTTGTTTTATTATTAGCAGGAAATTTTTGAATATTGACGTTTCTGATTGAATGTCAAATGTTGACTATACATTCTGAAACATCGTAAATTTCATTTTAATAACAAAAGCTGCTCTAAAACAGGTCAAATACGCTGTGTGTACAGTGGCGCCGCCTAGCGACTGCAACATTTCGGTACCCGTGAATTATTCCTCAGTTAGTTGATAAGCCATGTTTTGTAAATCCATATTGAAATCATGGTGAAACTTGAATGAATGTGTAAATTGTCGATGTTTGAATGCAATATATGATATTTATAATTGAAACGAATATATATTATAATAAGAACAAAAATTTTAAAATATTAAACATATCTTTCCGAACTGTAACTGTGATAAAAACAAATACATTAGTTTCAGTACAACATGTGAGAAATGTTGAAGAAATGAGAATTAACGGCCAAAGTTATTCAATACGAGCCCATATCATTAAGCAAACTCCAGTGACATTACACCCCACAAAAGATATTTGAATGTTAGTGAATTAAATTGTACCTAATTTATTCCACGAGCGTGAAATTGTAGTTACTCAGCGTTATTTTTTAATAGAAATACATCAAGTTTCTCCAATCACTCGAGGATTATCCACTCAACTTCATGTTCTTTGGATGTCAAATATCATTGAATACTGAAAACTGCAACCATCAATCAATAATATTGAGCGCGAATCTAATGTCCCTAATCGCAAAATACCCAAAGCAACTCCATATTTTTGGCATCAAATATCAAAAATACCATAAACCAAATTGTTGTGACACGAAAAGAGAAGGTACCCGCCAAACTCCAGATCACCAGGTTCTTCAAAATAGTGTACAGTTACACTGCACATCTCTGTTCTAAATTATACTCGAGTGAAATCAATAGAAAACTATATTGCGAAAATATATCTGACATTCAAAATGCAAAAATTACTGACACCTTATTGATGATTATAATCTGTCGAATTATTGGCTCGAAATTGATAGTTCATGAGCCAGTTCAAAAAAATGAGAAATTTATATTATAAAGTATGTTTCCAACATTCTCCCACCTGAGGAACGTTCACATAGAAAGAGTGACTCATTTGTAGACGGATACATACTTTATAAAAAGCTACTATACAGAAAGTACAAAGGAAGCTATAGAACAAATCTTTTTGACTTCTTAATTTGACGACCACTCCTAGAACACTTCACTTCATCGGGTACTCTGCTTTTGATATCAGAAACGATATCTGTCACTCCCGCACTATTACAACTTTCAGTTGAAACTTCATTCACCTGGTCGGGACAGGGTGTTAACTCAACCTGACCAGTGGTTTGGCTGCTCACTCCCTCTTCGACATCCGATGTGGAATTTTTTGTACTATTAGATTGATCGATGCATTCTAAGGGATAAATCTTCTGAATTGGTCTGATCAAGGATCCTTTTGCGGTTTTTACTCGAACTAGACGAATTTTGTTGTCTCTTCCTGCAAATACTTCTACGACACGACCTAGGGGCCAGTCTAGTCGTTTATGATTTTCAATACCGACGAGTACTATTCCACCAAGGGCATCTTGTCGACCTTGTTCCTTTTCAGTTAGTGATGTTAGTTGTCCTAAGTACTCATTGCGGAACCTGCTGCGTAAAGTTGTTCTCAACCTCTGTTTGTAGATCATCTTGCGACTAAGAGACGTTTCATCTACAAGATCACAATCTGGAATACCACTTTCAGCTTGATCACGCAGAAATATTGCTGGAGATAAGACTACCAAGTCTTCTGGATCAGTAGACAAATACGTGAGAGGTCTCGAATTTATTACACCTTCGCAATCGCACAATATGGTTGAGAGATCTTCATAAAATAACGAAGTACGGCCAAGTACCTTGCGTAACAATTTCTTCAAAACACCAATGAGGCGTTTCCAGAATCCACCCCACCATGGAGCCGCTGGTGGATTGAAATGCCAATTAATGCGTTTTACAGAAGCAAAATTAGAAATTTTCTCCCAATCCAGTCTTTTGAATGCATTTTTGGTTCCTACAAAGTTTGTCGCGTTATCACTGTATATAGTTTTAGGTCTACCACGTCTCGCTATGAATCGGCAAAGTGCTTGTATAAAACTATGTGCAGATAAAGATGAGGATAGTTCCAAGTGTACTGCCCGATAAACCGCACACGTGAGAAGACACACCCACACGTTTTCGCCATTTTTCACAAGAAAAGATCCCGCGAAGTCGACACCGATGACTTCAAAAGCCACAGCTTCCCGGACCCGATCTATTGGAAGAGGCGGCGACTCCATATCGAATCGTTTAGAACGATAAATAATGGAGAGTACTGCACGACGATCTCCAATAACCCAAAATCTTTCTCTCAGTAGACTCAAAGGTCCCTGTGTCCCGACATGACAGGAGTTGACATGTAGGTCAAAAATCACCCGCTTCACTACAGGGTGTTTTGGTGACAGAACAATCGGAAAACGGAAATCCCTCTCATCTCCTCCTGAAAATCGAGTTTCGTCTTTGAAGGAATTGAGAGGGTTTATATTTTGATGATTTCTATCTCCAAAACATTCCTGCTGTACAATTTTATAGATGAACTTTTCTGCATTTTCAACTTTTCTGGCATTGAGACTACCTTGACGTTTAACTGTAGGTTTTTTTGAATTGAATGTGAATCGTAAAATCCATGCCATCATGCGAAGAGTTTTATTGATTTTCGAAAAATAATTCAAATGCCAAAAATCAGAGCTGCTATTTATCATAGAAGAGACTTTGACCAATGTCTTTTTTCTCTCCTTGTTGATCACTTCCTCATCACACACTATATCTCGTTGAGGCCATAGTGGGTGGCCTTCTAACCGAGGCATCCTTACCTCATATCGACCTTCATCGTCTGTGGTGATTGTTTGGAGGAAGAGATCTTTCGTTGCATTCTCAAATTCTTCTCTAGGTTTTTTCTCTACAGGTTCAATGATCCCCAGAACATCCAGCTTCCTCAAGTCTGCTATACTGACATTTTTCAAAAAAAGTGACATAACGATCATTGCTAAACTGGAACCGTGATTATGAGGTATCTTCCCCATCAGAGTCCAACCTAAAAGTGTTTTAACAGCCACCAAACCACACTTCAAAATATGTCTCTTTCCAGTGTACAGTTTTCCCGCTACATCAGCCCCGATTGGGAGTTCAATTGGAGCTGAATCATGCACATCATTCAATTGAATATTTTTATGCTTGAGTTCCTCCACCCAACATCCATGATAAACTGGGGATATATCATTGCAAATTACATTCTGATCAAGAACTTCGGATGAACAACTGTAATTTTCTACATTCAGCTTGATATCATAACAATTGTGCAATTTTTCAGCCGTATTCAATCCTCCAAACAATGAATGAATTATCCGTTCCGTACGTTTGGGCTTATATCCCATTTTCTCAGCAGTGTTTTTCAAAACATATGATCTCTTCGAACCACTGTCTATGACTGCTCGTATCGAACGAACTCCATGCTCACTGATCATATTAACCCGTAAAGTTTGCAAGAACACATGAGTGTTTGTATGATTTGCCAATGATTGCTCGATAGCTGAAATTTCATCATTTCCTTTATCAGGCTCAGTCAAGTTTTGATTCAAGGTAATTTTATTCGCAGGCAGTTCTGGGCACATCAAAGCAACATGCTGCTTGCCACATATAAGACATTTCAAACGCTCATGGCACTTTCTAGATTGATGTCCAGTTTTCAGACATCTAAAACAGGCCTTTTTATTTGTTGATGTTTTGCGTTTCTGTTCTAAAGAGTATTTATGAGCTTTGAAACAATTTTCACTGCCATGCGCACCGTCACAGAATATGCATTTGACAATATTGCAGTTCATCAGACCAGTAGCAGTGGGTATCGAAATTTTATTAGACACTGGTTTATTTGCTTTTTTATGTTGACTTTTATCTGAATTCAAGCCAAAACCCTCTGCAGCCAGGGAAATCCGCTCTTCATTCTCGACTTCTGACTTCACAAAACTCATGAGGCTTTTCAGACGACTCATAGTCGATGATTCAGGATTCGTTCCGCCATTATTCTCAGACTGTGCACCAGGAACTGAAAAATGAAAATGCGAGGACCGCTGCCAAACACGCAATAAGTCTTCTGGCAGGCAGGATTCAATTAGAGGAAATAACATAGCGGCGCAATTATCATTTTTGACGCCAAGCGTTTCAAGAGCCCTCAACTGTGTTTCGACCTTTTCATATAGAGTTGAAAGCGTCATTTTATTGTTAGACATGGCATTATTGATGATAAGTTTCAAGAGTTCCCTGACATATACTCCGATCTGTAAGTCATCTCGCCCAAAACGTGATTTCAAACTGTCTATTACTTTTTTATAATTTTGAGCAATTGGAGGATAACTTTCGACTAGTTGTCTGGCTCTACTGTTGGGTATTGTAGCTTGATACAAGTACTGAAAGTTGTCAGCCGCATCTATGTTCGGATCTCCATCGATTTTTCTGAACTGACCCCAAAAGGGAAGCCATTTGCGTATTTCACCACCAAATTTTTTAAATTCAATTGGGGGTAACTTAAATTTACGCATACCTGGGCCTAATGTGCATTCACTCACGGCCAAACTGGCTCTGGAACGTCGATCGTCTTCATCAAGACCAATATCTACGTGCTTCTGACGATTTCCATAGGTAATCCTTAAATCGATAAACTTTTTGTCGTATACCTCACAACAGTCTATTTCCAACATCAGATCTTCCCCACTCACGTCTTCTTGTAGTAGAGTATCGTAGATTTCTCTGTTGGCTATCAATAAGTTTTCATGTTTCTGCAATAATACTTCCCAAGCTACTTGTACCTCTTGTAGGGCTGCCTCTTCAGATAACAATTTATCAAGTTCATTGGCACTTTTCGTGAAAGCGGCGCGAAGAACTTCACGATGTTTTTTCTGTTGATCCATTGCGCACGACAAAAACCCTGGTTCGAAACCTGTTTAACGATATAAACGACGAAAGTTTTATCTGCACTGAATCACAAGCCCACACACGGAAGTTTTTGATTCACTCAAGTCCTGTCACGGTCGCCGAAATGTTGTGACCCAAAAAGAGAAGCTACCCGCCAAACTCCAGATCACCAGGTTCTTCAAAATATTGAACAGTTACACTGCACAACTCTATTCAAAATTATACTCGAGTGAAATCAATCGAAAACTATATTGCAAAAATATATCTGACATTCAAAATGCAAAAATTACTGACACCTTATTGATGATTATAATCTGTCGAATTATTGGCTCAAAATTATTAGTTCATGAGCCAGTTCAAAAAAACGAGAAAGTTATAATATAAAGTATGTTTCCAACACAAATCAATGCACTAATTTGGTAGCTAATATTGATGATCGAGGTTTCCAAGGTTCTAGTCTCGTTGCCGTATTTTTTTATAGGTGGAACAGTTCAGTGAAATTCGAATTTGATAATACACATGTCATAGATATGGAATAATTGGATTGTCATCGGTTCTTAATAAGTGTGCAGAATTTCAAATAATTCGGACAAAAATTAATTTCACAGACAATCATTCATACATACATACAGGTGAAGCTGATGAAGCGTGCGTAAAATAACAGTAAGCCTGTGCGTGCCTGGAATGACATTTTGAAAGTAGTTAACTCAATAAGTTCCTCTTCACTAGCACTAGAAACTAAAATATGAGAGGTTGAGATCATATGTTGAAAAGGGAAACATTCTCAATTGAATATTGAATAGAAAGATTTTTTTGTGAAATGAAAAATATACAATAAAAATGAAGTTATTTTTTGTGAATATTTAACAGAAAACCTCTACTACCCAGGCTACATACATCTAATAGATATTGAAAAAGGAATATAACTCAAAAGAAAAAAAAAACAAGAAAGTGATTGCATTTTCATTCAGATAGTTTTTTGATCTTCAATTCCAGTCTTTATCAAGAACTCATAGTTGAATGAGGCAAAGAAGAATGTTTTCCAAAAGAGGGGACTTACATCTGGTTCTATGAACATCCTGTTCACATTTTCAAACAAATCAAAGAGTGTTTTTGCAATGCAATCTCTTCACTTTGTGTGGAGAGACCGAGGTATTGAAAACACATAAGGAGAGCTTATTAAATTGATTTTTGGTATATCTAATAAAATACGCCTTCAGGCATTAGCAGAATCAAAGGCGGAACTAATTATACATCTGTGGACAGAAATACACAATACTTTTTTCATTCAGTAATCAATCAAGAAGAAGTTCTCAATATATTCATAATGAATTTGTAGTATGTACCTATTGCTTCACGTTAGGCAATTAGCTCCATTATAATTTCGACAATTGCAGATTATCATGTTTGATTCTTGTTTCGAACAGTGGAGTAAAGGGGGATATCATATTCCTTTCTTGGCTCTCAAATTCATTAATACGAATTCGGTACTGTCTGATCTAATATTTTCATTCAGTTCGAATGTAAGGTACTTACTAACTCCCTCTGCATTCTTCAAGTATGTGCCCTGAATATGGAATAGGAAACAATGTTCTGCTGTATGATATTTTGTTGGCCCTGCATTATTTATATTCGATATTAAAGAATAAAATCACAGTCTGAATCGATCAAAATTCGAGGATATAAAAATAATACCTCAATATCCCCATATAAATTCTCGAGAAATATTCCCATCCTATTTTCTCAGCGAATTGGCCAACTTATCGATGACGTCACGATCTCAGACTTCACACATGCTGTTAAGGCGATGGCAATCTTACCTAAAATATTGGCGATGTGCCAAGTGCTTGGTGGGGACAGTTGCATCGATCGCAGTGCACGAGGTGCCAGAAATATGAAACATATCGGGAATGTCAAATTTATTTCGATAATTCCACGTTGAATTCAGTCTTATCTTTTCGCTGTTTATGCGCTCAATATTATGGGTCACAAAACTGATCGTTGTGTTGTGAACTGTACAAATAAAGAAAAAAATATGGTATTTTTGATATTTGATGCCAAAAATCAAACCAAACCAAATTCATGCACCAATTTGCTTGCTTATGAGCAACGTTCTTATATTGATGATCGGGGTTTCCAAGGTTCTAGTCTCGTTGCGGTATCTTTTTTCATAGGTGGAACAGTTCAGTGCAATTTGAATTTGAGCTGCGCTAGTTATTATTCCTTATAAAAAATAAAATTGATCCACTGAAATCGTATGTCACTTACTTATTCCTTTTCAGGAACTATCAATTTTTTTCATAACTCCAATTTCCACCAAAAAGATAAGACTGCAAACTTAACGTGGAATTATCGAAATAAATTTGACAGTTTCACATTTTTTTCCCAACTGTCCCCGCCAAGCACTTCGACCATAGCCAATTAGATCAGTTAATAGAGATTCTTTCGTGACAAAAATACTACCAGAATACCGACTGCGCCATCATACGAAAGACGGTCCGTAGTTATAGCCCGTTTCCTACTCGCAACTGGTATTGCTTAATTTGTTATAAACATTTGGAAGCAAAAAAAAATTTGTTTTTTAATGTAACATGAAAGCTAATGAAGCAATCTGAATGTTTTTCATGAACAACTTGTAGGGAATCACAATGCAAAGAAAATGAGCTCTAAGCACAACTCGATCGGATTATTAGTAATGGAAAACCAGAAAAAATCTGCGTTTAAAAAAAATTCGTAACACCGCCATGTTTCATGTTTCAAAGCAGGCTCTCCACGACATAGTAGTGATTGATATGTACTTCATGTGTGAAGAACTCAGGCACTGTTGGATTATCAGTTTTGGCATAATTGCATTTTGATTTTGAATGCACTTTTATTGCAGCAGACCTGGATGCGTCATGGGTGGTCCGATTTCAATTTTTCTGAATGATTTTGAGATTTGAAGTACCTATAGTACCTATTCTCATTTTGCGGTAAAATGTTGCGAAATTGGTGAGAAATACTTGCAAACATGACCGAAAATAGGCAAGGAGTTAGGGTAGAGCAGCAGATTCATAACGGGCACGGCGCGCTTGTATTACTATACATACGCTTTCTCGCGTCTGCTGCTCTACCCCCACTACTCAGCCGCTTTCACGCACTCGTCCATTTTCAGTCATGCTTGCAAGTATTTTCCACCTATTTTGCAGCATTTTATCGCAAAATGAGTATACACATTTTGTAGTACTATACTTTCAATTTCGAAATCTTTCTGAGAAATTGGAATTGGACCATCCAGGTCTGCTGCAATGAAGTGCATTGAAAAATTCAGATTTCAGTTATGATCCGACAGCGCCTGAGTTTTTCACACATATAGTTCATTTTAATCACAACTATGTCGTGGAAATCCTGCACTACAATTTGAAAAGTGGCAAAGTTATGAATTGAAAAATAATTTTTTTTTTTGGTCTTTCCGGGTTTTTTCGTTACTGCTGATTCGATCGAGTCGCAAGGAGGGGTTTTTTTGCATTTCGATTCTCTACAATTCGTCCATCGAAAGTTTCAAAATTGCTCCATTAGTTTTTAAGTTACAAGTCAAAAACGATGAAAAATAAAAAAAACTGCTCTTAAATATTTATAACAAATTGAGCAATTATAGTTGCGAATAGAAAAACATAACAGGATATAACTACGGATCACCTTCCGTATGACGGCAAAGTCGGTTTTCTGGTAGTATTTTCGTCACAGAATCAATAGAGCAGAAAATATCTATTGATTGATCTTAATATTTTAGGTGAGATTGCCATCGCCTTAACAACATGTGTGAAGTCTGAGACCCTGACGTCATCGAAAAGGTGGCCATTTTGCTGAGAAAATAGGATGGAAATATTTCTTGAGCATTTGTATGGGGATATCAAGATTATATTTCAATTTCTTCGAATTTTTATCGATTTAGACTCTGATTCTATCCTTAAATATTGAATATAATTGATGCAAAGACAACAAAATAACATAATACAGCAGAACAATGTTTTTTATTTCATATTCAGGGCACATATTTGAAGAGTGTAGCTGGTTTTAGTGAGTAGCTATCATTCTCATTGAATTTTTATATTATTTACTAAGTAGCTAACATCCTTATTGTATGAAAATATAAGATCAGAGAGTACCCAATACGTATTAATGAACTTGAGAGTGAAGAAAGGAATATGACATTTCCCTTTACTTCACTGTTCGAAACAAGAATCAAACATTATAATCTGCAATTGTGGATAATATAATGAAGCTTATTGCCTCACGTGAAGTAATAGGTACATACCACAAATTCTTTATAAGTATATCAAGAACATCTTCAAGGAGGTGCTTCTTTTATCTGATGGTACTTGCAAAATCTCTACATATTATTTTAAAATCGTTGATTTCTGAATAAAAAAAAAAGTTCAAAAATTGAAACCCAAATACTGAAAAATTACGCTCTGAAAAGTATGAAACATGAAAATATTCTCATCTGAAATTGTTATGTACGAACTATTCAAGATTGATCATCTATTGAATAAACAACTTACACGTTATATATTTTAATATATTTAATACATATTCATAGTGATGTTCAGAGGATACCCGTGGTCATATGCCACCTTTCCTAACAGAACAATAAATTCAGTAGTAGTAGTAGTAGTGAGCGATCGCAAGCTTCAGGGCAAAGTGGCATATGACCACGGTTATACTCCGAACATCACTCTGAATATGTATTAAATACTTTAAAATATATTTTGTAATAGACGATCAATATTGAATAGTTTGTATATAACAATTTCAGATGATAATATTTTCTTGTTTCATACTTTTTAGAGCGTGATTTTTCAGTAGTCGTGTTTTAGTTTTTGAACTTATTTTTATCTCATACTTTTCAGAGCGTGATTTTTCAGTTGTCGGGTTTGAACTTACTTTTTATTTGAATGATTTTGGGGTTATAATTTGGTGATAAAGTATATGCAAAGCCGCTTTAAATTTTTTTTTGTTTAGGTTTTATTGTTTTACATGTACCTAGGTGATATACCGTGTGGAGGTACTCCCAGCTTATGTCTTTATTTTTACACACATTTGAAAAAAAATATAATTATAACATGTGTATCATAGTCCATAATGAAATACATATTTATTATACAGTGTGACCCATTTCAAATGGAACCACATTTTTCAATCAATCTAAAAAAAAAGTAATAGTAAGCATCGAAAACTGTATTTTGACACAAATTTTCATAACTTCAGTTTCATTTCCAAGGCACACTATGGTTTTTTTTCTTTGTCAAAAACGGCAAAAGTTCATTAGGCAATTTTTGTTTTCGAATTTGACTACACCACTGGATTTGCAGTCGTTATTAATGGAAACCATCAAAATTTCATAAAAAAATATTGGTTAACAACGAAGTTATAACAACGTCAATTATGGAAACAGAGTATTTAATTATAATTTTTATTTAGATTACAGACATATTTGAAATCTGGCAACACCGTCGATACAAAATAGAAGACAAGTGAACTTGTACACTGAAAATCCGAAGTCAATAGCTCATTCCGTTCTACAGTTATAAGGATGGTAATGTGAGCGATT
Organism: Gonioctena quinquepunctata; assembly: GCA_018342105.1. Taxonomy (NCBI): domain Eukaryota; kingdom Metazoa; phylum Arthropoda; class Insecta; order Coleoptera; family Chrysomelidae; genus Gonioctena; species Gonioctena quinquepunctata. Next base: position 46,994 of record JAFIRS010004619.1, read on the forward strand.
TGTGGTAGAATTGATTTTGTAATAAAAATCTGAGTAGGCCACTGGATTTGTAAATTATATTCCCTCAAAATCATTTATTCAAGTGTAGGTTATATGTGATTTCAAGAAGAACAGAAAATTTGAAATTTATTTTCAAGTTATACAGTAGTACATTCTTCCATAGCCGATAAAAACGAAATAAACAGAAACAAATTTCAAAGTATTTATTCAACAATAAAACGTCATTAACCAAAAACTAAAACTAAAATAAACATTACTGTTGAATATTTGAATTTTTGTGGCTTCTACCAAACCTCCATTCAGTTCGACACATTTATCGTATCTCTAACGAATATTTTTTACACTATTTCCTATTTGCTGAGGTATAATTTTGGCACAAATTCAGTGGCGTAGTCAGATTTCCATTACAAAATCGCTTCAACCTCAAATCGCTCACATTACCATACTTTCAGGAGTTATAACTGTTGAACGGAATGACTTCGGATTTCCACTGTACAAGTTCACTGGTGATCTACTTTGTATCGGCAGTATTGCCAGATTTTAAATATGTCTATAATCTAAATAAAAAGTATAATCAAATAATTTGTTTCCAAAATTGAAGTTTTTTTATGAAATTTTGATGGTTTTCATTTATAGCGACTACAAATCCAGTGGTGGGATCAAATTTGAAAAAAAAAAACCCAATAAAGTTTTGTCGTTTTTGACAAAAAAAAAAACCATAGAGTGCCTTGGAAATGGAACTTAAGTTATGAATATTTGTGTTAAAATACAGTTTTTGATGCTTAATACTTAATTTTTTGAGATTGATTGAAAAATGGGTATTTTACAGGGCCATTGTGAGTAGATTTGGAGAGAAAATATGTTTGACTCACATTTGAGGCGTAATTTTTGAAATGTTTCCCAAATATTGGGTTCATGCAAGCAAAGCCGCGAGCAATAGCTAACAATATATATATTTTTGAAATTTGCTGATTGAGCCCATTCATTCGATTCCAAACAAGGCATCATTGAAAAAAATAATTTTTTCAGTTAATGACTTTATGTCCTCCACAGGGCGCCATGTTCAATTTGATGTGACGTCACATACCATTCAACCAGCGGACAATGAAGACGCTTCTAACGATATCTCATTTGTCAAATTATGATAAGAAGTTTAGAAGTTATGAGGTAACATTGGTGAAAATCATAACCCTCTTTTTTGCTTCGTCGTAGTCCGGTAACAAGTATTGTGTATTTTATGTCCACCGATGTATCTTTTGCTCCGCCTTCAATTCTAGTAATGCATGCAGGCCAAAAATTGATTTTATAAGCTCTACCTTATGTGTTTTCAATGCCTCAGTTTCTCCATTCGAAGTAAAGAGATTACATTGCAAAAACATTCTTTGATTAAGAATGATTTGTTTATGAAGAATGTGATCTGAATTTGATTTGTTCGAAAATATGAACAGGATGTTCATAAAACCAGATGTAAATACTCCCTTTTGGAGAACATTCTTCTTTGCCTCATTCATCTATATGAGTTCTTGCTAAAGACTGGAATAGAAAATCAAATAACTATCTGAATGAAAATGCAATCACTTTCAGTTTTTCTTACTTTTTAGTAAGGGTCTTTTTACAATATCTATCACATGTATGTAGCCGGGGTAGTAATTGTTTTTATTGTATATTTTTCAATTCACAGAAATATATTTCTATTCAATTTTCAATTGAGAATGTTCTCCTTCTCAACATATGATCTTGAACTCTCATATTTGAGTTGCTAGTGCTAGTGAAGAGGAATTTTTCAGTTAACTACTAGCAAGCGTCATTTTCGGCATGCATAAGCCTACCTTTATTTTACACATGCTTTATCAGCTTCTCCTGTATGTATGAATGAATGTATGTAACGGAATCTGTGAAATTAATTTTCGTCCAAGTTATTTGAAATTTTGCACACGTATTAAGATCCGATGACAATCCAATAATTTAATAGCTATGACCTAGTATTATCACCAAGATCGTCAGAAAAGAATTACTAATTTTCACATTACAAAGATTTGGTGACTGCGCTGATTTGGTATCAACACTTTCACCAAAAATTATAGGTTAAAAATGAAATTATAGTTTGAAAAACCTAAAAAACCCGCTTATATAGCAATATGGACTGAGGAGTTGAAAATAATCACATTAAAGTCATTGACTGAAAAATGTTCTCTTATGTTACTTTAACGAATAGTTAGCGATAAAAACCTAAGTTAACTGATATCAAGCATCTCACGCTTTTATTACATAAGAGGAAATTTTTTGGTCAATGACTTCATTCTTATCATTTATGAAATATTAATCCATATTGCAATATTAGTATATCAAGGTATGAGTGGATGAAAAGGGCTTTGAAGCACCGGCGATTTTTCGAGCACGACGGCGCAGCCGGAGTGCTCGAAATAGAGCAAGTGTTTTTGAGACCAGTTATCCACGAATACTTCACGCTATTTTTTTTTATTGGTGCACTTTGAAATCATATATACTGGTATTATTACTTTAAAAAAAAAAAATAAGAACTAATAATGCAAAATGGTTGAATTCGTGATGTGACATCAGTATACCTTTCGTTGTCATGGAAATGAGGAAAACAGATATTCATTTGCAATTTGTTATCACCAGAGCTCAAAAATTAATTATTCTAATATCGATTTTTTTAATAGTGAGGCAGAATCGTGGTTAATACCGCGAAAATTTAGTGATATATATAAAAAAGAATATGAAAAGTTCATCAAATGGATGGAGGAGCAAGAGGTACAAATGAACGGGTTGTTATTAATATTTTATTTTACGTTACAAGGTACTCCTGTCAGATCAATAATCAAAAATTTGTCATTTAGACTTGTTTAGACTCGATTCGTTGATGTTGCCATGGTAACTCTAACAAACGCGCGTTTTTTTAAGTTTGATTTGAACACGCTGAGGCGTGTTTTAAATGGGTAAAATGGGGCACCAATAAAAAAAAAGTTTTTTTTTCGGCAAATTCACCAGCACTACCATACTTATGCTCAATAACATTCAACAGGAGACATTCTTCGCACATATTTTCAAAGATTTTGCGGGCAAAAGGGGCCTGAAATTCAGTATGATATATTTACCTGTAACAACGCTGAATCATTAGGAAATGAATTAACGAATTTATTTCTGTGTATTTTGTTAATGGTCTTCAGGAGGATAGCTGGAAAAACTTGTTGATGGATCCGTTGTTATCGTTTCTCCGTTCTGATGAAGTTGGGCTGTACTGTTCCTTCTTTTGCTTGTCAGAAAGCTAAGATAGATCTACGGGTTGTTGATAATTGCAAGCGTAATCCTTTTGACTATGTCGTAGTTCCTCGATTTCGATGGCTTCTAAAGTTGTTCTTGTCACTCATTGAAACAATATATCGAAATCGTAATAGGGTTTTACTGAATATATCAACCTCTCGCAATCTGAAAAAAAATATACTCGCCAAAACGATAACCATGTATAGAGAAGTATACTTTTCGAAGGGAATGCAAATCAATAAAGTATTGAATATTGTTTCCAAAGCTGAAAAATTATAATTTCTTATCATGTAATTGAACGTGACGTTATTATCTTGAATTGTCCTATCGACTCATGTCGAGAGAATCACTCAGAATCAGAAAACTATATTTTTCCTGAATCTAGCACGAAATTAAAAAGTTCGGACGCGTGGATCAAGTGGAGATACGAACATGATCAGTAGAAAAACAATCAATCGGGCAATTTATAGTTGAAATTCAATCGAATATGATTAGAACGAATCACCCCAATTGCTCCAAAAAATACGTCTAAAACCATTTTTTTCATTAATCTTTTCCGTTTTGAAAAGCTCATTATTTGAATATATTTTTAAACCACGGTATGAATCAATCAATCAATCAAACAATTTATTTATCATAAAATATACATATAAATTCAATGACAAGGACCAAAGACAGATGCATGTTTATGGCAAGTCACAAATAAACATCAAAACAAAATAAATCAAACATCAAAACAAAATAAAATAAAATACATACCATTAGATTAAAATATATGATGAAAATTGAAAAATTCATCTTTGCAGGAACATAATTTTTTATATTTGAAAAGGAAGAAGACGTGAATGCACAAGAGACAACAAGAGAGACAGTCGTATATATAAGTATGCTATATTGAATACAAATCAAATCAATTGCATATATCGCGAACATAACACAAATTATACTAAGTACTCATCTATAGTGTGGCAGGCCTTCTGAACTAGCTGCTGTTTCAGTCTCGTTTTGAAAATATTTAAATTGATGCAGCTTTTAATATGCTCATCAAGAGAGTTGTATAATTTACAGCCAGTAAAAAAACTTTTTTGGTACAGCGTAGTCCGGTGATTCTCAGGTTGTGTTGGCGTTAGAAACGTGTATTATGGTTATGCTTCTCAACAGTATTCAAAAACTTGTTTTTATTTTTATAGACTTATGTACAAACTTCCAGTATATATATATAGGCTCACAACAGTTAGGATTTTGAATTTTTCAAAATAATCTTCGCAGCTCGTCCTAGTATCGATACTAGCAAGAATTCTAATCGCATATTTCTGAAGTACCAATACTCTATTCAAATGTGCACAATTTCCCTAAATCAAAACTCCATACTTTATATGGGAATGAAAATTTGCATAGTACAATGACAGTAGTGTGTACTCACTACAGTGGTTCTTCATGAATTTCAGACTATAACAGCTACTCTGTAATTCTTTACAGAAACAATCAATACGACAATCCCAGTGAAGTTGCCTATCATAGGTAACCCCCAATAGTTTCAATGATTTACTACTTACTATTTCATCATTGGAACCTTCAAAAAGTTTCATTTCATCAGTCCTGTCATTACCAAAGAGAACAGTTATTGTTTTACGATGATTCAGTTGTAGGTTATTATTGTTGGACCATTTTACAATATTGGCAAATACCGCTTCAGCAGTAGTTTTCAGCTTATTGAGATCCTTGTCAACAACCAAAATATTCGTGTCATCTGCATAGCAGATAACATGAACATTCTGAACCCTTTGAATATAGAGAATGAGATCGTTAGCAAAAATGTTGAAAAGTAGAGGACCTAAGACAGAACCTTGCGGCACACCTTGCTCTACATCCATTCCTTCAGAGAAAACGTTATTGACTCTTATTATTTGTTTTCTTTTACTCAGGTATGACTCGATTAAAGTTAAAGGCAAACCTCTTATTCCATATCTTTCTAATTTGGCAGTGATTAATCGATGATCCACTAGGTCGGAAGCTTTCAAAAAATCAATGAAAATACCCACAGCAAAAATTTTTTTGTCAATAGTTGAAATTATCCGACCGCTGAAGTCAGATAGTGCTGTCTCTGTACTTTTGTTACTGCAGAAACCATGTTGGTCGTACGATAAGAGTTTGTACTTAAGTAAGTAATTGGTTAACCGATCCTTAATTGCCATCTCAAATGATTTAGAGGTACTGCATAACAGGCTTATTGCTCTGTAGTTAACAAAATCATCCGGATGTCCTTTCTTGTAAAGTGGCTGAACGATTGCCAGTTTGAAGTTATCTGGGAAATTTCCTTCCTCAAAACAGAGATTGATTAGGTAATTCAGAGGTTCACTAATCCACGAGCTGCATTTTTTCAATAAATTATTGGAAATATTATCATGGCCAAAGGAGTTGAAAGATTTCAGTCTACTTATTAATGACTCAACTTCAACAATCGTAACGGGTTCTAGATAAAATGATGTGTGCGATAAGGAAATATTTGAACCTAAAAAGCTATTGTCACGTTCAAAATTTTTATTGATAGGGATGGTGAACTGGTTTGCAAACTGATTAGCAACAATCTGATCCGGCAAAGGATATTTATTTTGTGTAATAGTTGATTCATTATTTTTATACCTACCTGTTTTCAATTCATTTCTCAGTTTCCACATAGCTTTCGTTTTATTTTCCGATCCATGTATTCGCATGTCATTAAATTTAATTTTTGCTGCTCTCAGTGTATTGCAGTATTCTTGCTGCAAGTATTTGCTTATGTCCTTATAAAATGCTTCCATTCGCTGGAAGAATATTTCAATGTGTACCTTGAGCATAGGTGTTTATGTGTGTGTGTGTGTTAATTACCGCTGACAATACTCTACTTTCAACTGTATATTATATATTCACTATTTATATACATTGTATAATGACTATTCCTATACAATTTATATGTCTTATTGGAAAATAAAAATATTTATTCATTTATTTATTTATTTAAACATTGTTGGTCTTAGCCAAATCGTTGTAAAGATCAAACTGGCGTTTCAGTATTATGATGTCTTCTGTGAGCCATTCATTTTTACATGGGTTTCTCTTGTTTTTGATTGATATTTCACGTAGAGGATAACATGAATCTAAATAATGAATCATCAAATTCGTGAAGTTGTCAGATGCTGCATTCAACCTTCCTTGACTATAAACATTATGCCAAGTTTCAATACTTATGCAATTTAGGAAAGCAATATTATTTTGGTCATTGAAAGATCTATGCATTATATGATGTTTTTTATTACGTTCCTCATCAGCCGCTGCTGACGTAGAATATAATATTTTGATACGTTGAGAAAAGTGGTCAGATGAATGTAGATCGATCACTTCAGCCCTATGAAATTTGAGCTCAGAACTAATTAAGAAATTATCAATGCATGTACTGGAAGTTCGTGATACCCTGGTTGGTTCCTTTACAGTTGAAAATAAACTATGGCATCCTAGTACGTCATTCAATAGAATGCAGTTGTGATTTCTTGTAGGAAAATCTACGTTAAAGTCACCACCAATAATGACCTGCCTGTTAGCAACTGTTCTCAGGTTCAAAAATTCAGTGGAGCAGTCCAAAAAAAATTTAAAATCTCCTAATGGCGGTCTGTAAACAACGGCTATTACCAAATCTTGTGATAGTAAAACTGCAGCACATTCAAAAATACCTTTCCTGCACACAGAGTCTACATCAACTTTTTGATAGTTAGCCTTGAAATTTTTATTTTTGTACGTGGCTACACCGCCATTCCTAGAATTTTTTCTGCATGAGTAGTTTATCAGATTGAAACTGCTCAATAAATATGATTTTATTCGAATTTCATTCAACCAATGTTCGGAAATTAGAAGCCTCGTCAATATTCAAAATTTTATCACCCAAACATTGTATGTTTTGATGGAAAATGTCTAATGTTATAGAAAATGAATTTCAATTTGTAACCCAGGCTGCGTTATAAGTCCGGTAGAAGGTACTAGCCGCAGCACTATACATTATTTCGTAATTGGGTGACTCTAGAGAACAATCCTCAAACTCGTCAATCATTGAGAGATAAGTGCCATGTGAAGTGGAATGAATAGAAAAAATCGAATTTAAACGGTTTTCTTCACATAAAGGATTCAATATAAAATTGAACCAGAGAAAGGTTTCTCTGGTTCAATTTTATATTGAATCCTTTATGTGAAGAAAACCGTTTAAATTCGATTTTTTCTCGTCAATCATTGTTGTCGACCGCGCATACCGTCAAATATTCCTGATATTCGTGACGTCATCTGTGTGAGCGTGATGACGTATCAATAATTCTTCCAGTCAGCTATCCAACCATGCCAATGATTTCAAGATAGTTGGATTATTTTTCTAACAAACATTTGTTTGATAATAAAAAAATCGTATTCAATAAATACAAAAAACGTCAAAGCAAATGTTCTAACTGCCAACCATCAGCTATAATTCAATGGAATAGACGAGCAGTGAACTCTTCTCGAACTCTTCCAATAACTTTCCGAGTGATTCGTCCCCTCTCGATGCGTATGCGGTCTTTTAGGTCATGGATATTTTGTGGTTTATTTTGGTATACTTTATTTTCTTAGTTTCTCCATGAATAGAAATCCATAGGAGTTCAATCTGGCGACCTAGATGAACATTCGATTGATCTCCTTCCTATCCACCGATCTTGAAAAACGTTATCCAAGTAATTTCCCGTCAAGACAGTAAAGTGTGGCGGCGCACCATCTTGCTGCAGCAATAAATCCTTTCGGTTTGGGAACAGCAGATACAGTTCGGGTAGCAAGAATTTTCGCAGAAATCAAACATTCGATTTCTCTGAGTATTGAGTATGATAGTCCCGCATCCAATGTGGATTTTCAGTAACCCAATACCGACATATCTGACAATGACATGACCATTTAGGAGGAATGTAGCTTCATCGGAGAAGCCGAGCTGGATAACAATTTCCAGTGGGCCGTATTCATCGCCTGCAGAGGAAAAAAAATCATGCAGAACACGTAGGAGCCCGTGCACCCGTATATTCGACAACCATTATGCAATATCTCGCAGCTGTGTTGGAGTTGGCCGGTAATGGTGTTCGAAATACCAACAAACTCGTATAATTCCAAGACATTTACAATTGGCCATCAGAAACGACGAAGAATTGAACAACTTTTGTCGGGAGTAACTATAGCACAGGGTGGAGTTCTGCCAGATATTCAAGCCGTACTTTTACCGAAGAAGACAGAAAAAAAGCTCAATCCACAATTTGTCAATTAAACCGACAATACCAGCCCTCCTCAGGTCCACAAATTTATATTTGGGAGAATTCTACGAATAAATACACGATGATACAACCTCGTAACCTACAATTGTAGTAGACTAAATTAAACAAATTTCAATACAAAACATGAATATCCTTCGAGAAAAGAAATGAATCATTCGCACGATATAATATGAGAATAATATCCCAATTGAATATGTTCACATTCGTATATATTCATAACACCATTCACTTATTGTTTTTCCACAAATTGGATAAGATATTTTTCTATATTCGCTCCGTAAATACGATTGTTGATAATGAAACATTGAAACTGATTATGATAACCAATAAATTCCATTGAGGAAAAAACATACGGTATGTTGTGATCTTCGAACATGACCCAATCAACATTTGTATTCTTCTAGCGAAACAACGCTTGAAATGAAAAAACCGAAAAAAAATGTCGCTAGTATTACAGTCGAACCCACCCGAGAAATGTTATCGGGTCTATGTTATGTTTCTCCATTAGATCACAAAATCTAATTCGTTCATCAAAGTCGTTTTTCAGAAGCTCCTGAACTAAGGTAATTTTGTAAAGATGTCACTTCTCTCATTTTGGCATTCTAAGAGCTGATGAACGGTCAGTGTCATAATTCAATGCTACTTCCCTTGAACTGGTATGGAGATTATTTCGAAACACTAGTATAACATCTAGTTCCGTGTTTTCTGGTATTTGTTTCTCACTACCTTGAGTATTCTGTAATTTTAGAAAAAAAATCCTTATACAAAAACAATTGGATATATTTTTTGATATAGTTTGATAGCTGATTGAGAGACCTTCCATATGACGTATCATATGACCCACATTTAAATTTAAAAAAATAATCGATGACGTCATCTCGCTCACACAGATGCCGTCACGAATATAAAGAATATTTGAGAGTATACGCGTAAGTTTCAGGATTTTTCTCTAGAGTCGCCCAAATACGAAATGATGAATGTATTTCTTTCATTTGCACCATACTATAATAAACTCAATAGACTTCATTTGGCTAGTTCACAAATCGGTTTATAGCACGTCAGTTTATACAGGAACAATATCCATGGAAGATAATATGTGGAGTATATAAGTTAGAATACCATGTAAAAACATTCATTTTATCGACATATACATGTGTTTAAAAATAACATTTGAAAATAGTTTGTTGTAAATGTAATGAGTTTCTCTCCAGGTGATATTTTTCAATATGAATTTCAAGATGGCAATCATGTCTTCACGTATGAAGTATCCATCATACGTGAAGACATGTTTGCCCCCTTGAAATGCACATTGGAAAATGCGATATTCAATTACCTATTAATTTCGAAATAGATTTCAACAAAAAAAATATATTTGTATCAATCGAAGGCTTGAATGTACTGTAACTCCAAGTTCTCTTTGTAATGCGACGCTATTGATGGAAAATTGCAAACGATACATATACACAGACTGGAAAAATAGCACATATTTTATCAGAAAATACTTTCAGTACGGGATGTCAATCAACATATCTTTATTGTTCGGAAGTTCCTATTTCATTTCCGTGTCGAGCGTGATAATCTCAACAGAAAGGTATTATTCCGAACAGAAGTTGTCACTATGAATGAAAGACAGCAGAAGGAAAATAAACTGAAAAGGAACGTGACATCCCTAACTCAGAAGTTGATGGACCCTCATTACGGCTTCACTTCCATTTTATCTCAAATTTCCTATGTGGGGTAGAATCAACTGGAAACCTGGTAGTCGGTTATATTCACAAGAACTGATATTTTTTTTGGAAATAAAGAAAATCCAACGTTATTCGTCCTCTGGACTAATTTTAATGGAATACAGACTTGGATCTTTCATGATATTCTTCATGACAATTGTTTCTCCTGATTCCATTGATATAATTAACATTTGAATATGTAGTCTAGTCAGTAGAGGTTTTCACTCCCAAACCCACTAAAACAGCTCCGATGTTCATGTTTCTTCAATGTTTGTTACATTTAACTATGCAGAATCAGAAACATTTTTCAGGTAGGCCACTCGAGTATTCATATTGTTCGAACAATAAAAAAAAATGACAATCTTCATGGTATTCCAACTAAATGCTTTCGAAAATTCAGTACGAACAATAATTTATAAAAATACACAATGATTCCAAATCGAAAATTAAAGTTTTATATTTCGTGTAAAATTATGTATATTCAAGCAAAGCGCTTCCGGCCTACGGCCATCTTCAGTGCTTATCTAAAATGTATATGATATAATTTTGATGTACAAATATAGAAAATTGTTCAGTACCGTCATGAGAATAAAAAATAATCTTGGTTTAAGTCAAATTTGTGAGCATTCTCACATGTGTTGTATGTTCCTGGTTCAAAGAATCACATTTATACAGATTTACAAATCTATGATTATGGGTAATGACGTCATTCAAACTTTGAAATTACATTATGAAAAAAAAATATGTGGAAGCAGTGTGGCTTGTATCGTTGAGAGAAATATCGAGAGGAACTCAATAGTGAATTTCAAGTTTTGTTGCGAAATTGGTGGCATAGGAGAATCATAGGAGGTTTGGAAAGAAGAACTTTCAACAGATGCGATCTTAAGAGATGCAAAGTTGGGGTTGGTGGCGCGAAAGTGGAAGAACTGCTGGAGAAGAGGAACTAATCAATTATAATAATAATCATTAACTGCTGAAAGGACTTCCAAAATCCTTGAATTGTAAAAATGGTTATACAACCATTTATGTGATAAACTTACCTTCAATTTTGTAAAAAAATCCCTAACAGAGGACACTGACATAGTAGATGTAGAAAGAGATACAAAAACTCATAAGAGTCAAAAAAAAACTTAATAACCTAATCCATAACAAAATTAATCACTTCGAAAACAAAATGAGAAATGACAATGAATTCAGTGATTTCAAGCTTCGCGACAGGATCAAAAACATGTCAGATGTAAGTTTCGATGAAGACAACATTGCCCACAACAAGACATCGATCACTACAATTCATCCAAATTCTCAATTGAACTTGACTCTGTCATAGACGGTTTCGTAGTCAACCGAGAAAAAGAACCCAAAGTTCTTGTCTCTCACCTTTCCTAGCCAATCTGTTCAAGCATAATCTGGAAAAAAATCATATTATCTCCTCAAATAACCCTGAAATATTACATTGATTCAGATATGTTGATGATTGCCCAGTTTTCATGGAAGCTTCAGAAAAAACTTCCTACAAAATGTTTATTAAAATAAATAATTTACACTCCAATCAAATCAACTTCTCAGACTTGACATTGATAAGAGTTGACAATAAATTAGATCCCAGTATATACAGAAAACCAACCCAAACTTATCATGTTATTCCATATTTCTCTAACCACCTTCGTCAACATAAAGAGACTTCTTACAACTGTTCCATTAACCGTTTACTGAATTTTCCCCTTGCCAAACAAAATTTCAAAAAAGAACTCAACATATTGAAACAAATAGCTCACAATAAACACTCTCTTTCTTCTCCTAACTTCGGGCTCACATCGATATGCCTTGTATGGATCAAGGGTTTCATGAAAAGACCATCTTTCTCTAACTATTTTTCAAATCCTCAAGAAGAGCTATTTCAAGCCAACCTCATATGGAATGAGAAGTTTGAAACTCTTCCCACCAGTTTATTGAAAAGAATCTACTTTGTAAAGCCAACCTTATATAACACAAGGAGTTCGAAAGTCTTCTCACCAGTTTATCATCATAACGGAATCGATTTTGTCAAGCAAAACTCATATAACTTAGGGACTTTGGAAGTCTTTCCACCCGTTTATTATTATTATAATTGATAACTTCTTTTTTTCCAGCAGTTCTTCTACTTTTGTGCCACCAACCCCAGCTTTGCATCTGTCAACATCGCATCTGTCGAAAGTTTTTTTTCCAATCCTCTTATGACTCCTATTCCACCAAATTCGCAACAAAACTTGAAATTCACTATCTAGTTACTCTCGATATTTCTCTCGATCATACAAGCCACACTGCCTCTACTTTTTTTTTCATAATATAATTTCAAAGTTTGAATTACGTCATTACCCATAATCATAAATTTGTGAATCTGACAACATCGCACACAACATGACACTTGACAGCACGCTGTCTCACCACGGCCGTCTAGCCCTTGGCTGATAATTTTCAAGATTTAAAAAAGTTCAATGATACCAAAGTTAGGGAATTTTTATAAATTTGAAATGACATTATTAATGTGCTCCTTTGAACCAGGAACATAGAACACATGTGAGAATGCTCACAAGTTTTATTTCAATCAAGATGATTTTTCATTCTCACGACAGGTACTGAGCAATCATTTTCATTTCAAAATTATATCATATGCATTTCAGATAGGCACTGATGGCCGTAGGATGAAATCGCTTTCTCAAATATACCAAAATTTAAACGAAATATTGAATTAAAATTTTCAATAATTTATAATTCATGGAATAATAGAGAATAATTGGGAAATGTTGATAATTGAATCATTCAGAAGCAAAAATAGAATATACAAACAAATATTCATGTATTTTCAACTTGAAAAATCAATATTTCATGAGAATATATAAACACCTTCAATGAAAACCTTTTGTGGTGCAGGTGTTCACTACTTTTTTTGTGGGGGTGAAAACTCATGTTTTTTATATGCCTGGCTGTCTATTGTTATACGGGATGTTGGACTCGATTAGGGTGGGCAATAGTCACCTATCAACCAAAACAACTCCCTGCCCTATCTTATAATTGGAACGGTCGGTAGACATAAGGTACAACTGGGATCAAAATACCGACTAATTATGGAATTTCCCTTCGTCTAGTTTCTTCTTTTTGACTTTTGGTATGCATAATGTAGTGGAGAAAGTTTTCTCCTTTATGCCATGACTGTTTATCTATTATCATCATAGATAATGTTGTCCAGGTTGACTGTATTACCAAGCTTCAACTCTAACTCAAATCTTCGGCTGTTCCATCTTGGGGCATACGTACAGAGTGTGGTGTGGATCGTCACTTTCCATGCAGTAAATGCAGTTGTAATCAGCTGATTTTTCTATTTTATAGGTTTATGTTTTGAATGAACTGTGCCCGCTGAGTGCCTGAGTCAGGAAAAAGTCAGGGGTTTTGAACTTGCAATCAACCCTAGACGCTATTTGTGGGATGAATCTCCTCCTCAGTCCATTGTGTTTTCGTCATTTTGTTGACCCATGCTCTTTGCCATGCTTCAATGATGGCTGAACTATATTCTATCTTGACTATGTCAGTAACTCCATCCATATGTTGCCATACGAGTTATATCTTGTATTTGAAGGTCGATAAGATAGATAGATAGATAGATGTTTATTAACTACGGTATATAAGGATACATTAGTAGCAAGTCAGTAGTACAGATTGATAATAAAAACAGCAGATCTGCGCAAAGATTTTTGAGGAACATTAGAAATGAAGAAGAAATATATAGAAAGAAATATATATATATATATATATATATATATATATAGAGCCCCACTCGTGAAAATGGGAGTTGGTCGAAAAGCCATCTATATGTTTATGTATTTCCAAGAGAGTATGGAATATGAAAATAGATGGTAATGGCATGATGCCCAAATTAATGAAAAGGGGCCTACATGAATCTCGGTAACCTGCATTTGAAATTGTTCTAATTGCGCGTTTTTGGAGCATGAAAACTTTTGTAGCATTGGAGGAGTTGCCCCAGAGCAGAGTTCCATAGCTAGCATGGGAATGAAAAAATGCATAGTACGCCGAGAGAAGCGTTTCCAAGCTTACAAAGTTTCTCAATTGCCTGAGTAAGAAAATATATTTTGAGAGTTTCGGGCTCAGTGCTTCTACGTGAGGTGCCCAATTCAAACTGTCATCAAGTGTAATTCCCAATAAGTTGACGGTTTTTCCCACTGAGATGTTATGATTAGTTGAAAATATGATTTGTTGGGTTTTTCCTTTATTGAGTTTTAGTAGATTGGAGTTGAACCACGATTCAGCTTGTTTTCGGCATGTGACATGGAGGCAAGCAGAGTCTGGCAGTTCTTGTCAGAGCATAAAATAGATGTGTCATCGGCATAGATGACACATTTGTAGGGTTGTAGTTCATAAAAGAGATCATTGATATAGACAATAAACAGAAGAGGCCCCAGAACGGATTCTTGGGGAACACCAAATTCAATTGGCTGTAGATCAGATGTTCTGTTATTGCCTAGATCAACAAGCTGTTTTCTGTTCGTCAGATAGGATAAAAAGAGTGAGAGTGCCAGACCTCTTACTCCATATTCTTTCAGTTTATGTAACATATTAATATGAGAGGCACAGTCGAACGCTTTACTCAAGTCACACAGTGTTGCAGAGCTGTGATGACCCTTTTCTTCAAATCCGTCGACTATATCCCTCACAACTCGTGCTACCGCTTGAACAGTGGAGCACGATTTTCGGAAACCGTATTGGTCCGAGTTTAGAAGATTGTTCTCCTCAAAATAAAGTTCAAGCCGTTTTTTGAGAATAATTTCGAAAATTTTACCAAAAATGGGAACGATAGAAATGGGTCGATAGTTTTCAGCTCGATTTTGGTCCCTTTTTTTAAAAACAGGGATGACTTTGCTGATTTTAAATTCATCAGGAAAAGATCCTTCGCTGATACAAGTATTGAAGATAGATGTCAGTGGATCAACCAAATATATACAGGTTTCTTTTATGATTTTGCTGTTGAGATTGTATACATCAAGGCAATAGGAGTTTTTCAGCTCGTGTATAGCATTAAAAACTTTGGATGGAGTGATGGGTTCAAGAAAAAAAGACCCGGGTGAGGTAGGTTTAAGTTTATTGTCCAGTGATTTCAGAGAAAGGGTATAAGCATTGAGTGGGAGTTGACTTATTATGGTTTCGGCAATGGTAATAAAGTATGAGTTGAATTGGTGTGGAGAGATCGCGTCGGATATTACATGAGATGCTGGTTTACTTTTTTCAAAATTGATTAGCCGCCAGCTATCTCTAATTTTATTATCAGATTGGTTGATAAAATTATCGCATGATTTTTTTTAGATTCGATAATGGCCTTTTGATATTCATTGTTGATCACTTTGAAAGCTTGCTTATGAACGGGATCATTTGTTGCATCGTAAATTTTCTTTACCGCACGTACCGTATCCCTTAATTTCCTCAGATCGTCATTGAACCACCTGGGAGGATATTTGTGTGCAAATTCACAGGATATTTTTTTGAGAGGAAAATGTTCCTCTACTAGACGACAGTATAGGTTTGGGAGGAAATCCACCTTGTTTTTCGAGGAGTTTGACGAGTGGAATGTGTTCCAGTTAACTGTATGTAACGGAGCTCGGAAGGCGAGTATTCCCTGGCTGGTTATTTGCCTCCTGAAATACGGGGCACTTTTTTGTCTCTCAAAATTTCTATGACTCAGTACCTGGGCGTAGTGGTCGAAAAGATAGGGATCGATTACGCCAGTCTGATAGCACGATTCCTCTAAATTTGTTAAAATGTTGTCAATGCAGCTGCAAGATCCATTTACAATCCTAGTAAACTCAGCAATAGTTGAATGGAGGCCAAAGGAGTTTATTAGGCAGATCAAATTACTGAGATCAGTGGATGGTCTCAGGAAATTGATATTGAAATCACCCAGTAGAATGATTTTTACAAATTTTTTCGAGATAGAGATCAGAAGTTCTTCTAATTTGTGGAAAAAAATGGTACAGTCATTTATGCAAGCTGATCTATATATTGTGATAACAGCAATTTTAGAAGTGCTGAGTTCAATGCCACACACTTCGATGTCACGCTCAATACAATAATCCCCTAAGTGAAGAGGTTTGAATTTAATGTTATCACGTACGAATATAGCTACACCACCGTGTATATGGTTGGCTCTACTGAAATATGTTGCCAAATTATAGTCAGGAATATTACAGAATTGTAGACAATCCTCATTAAACCAGTGCTCGGAAAAAAAAGAACACTAAATTTATTATTGCAGTCTAGAAACATAGAGAGTTTGTCCAGTTTGTTCGAAAGTTTACGTACATTTTAATGAAAAATACTCACTTCGTCAGAATTAATTAATTTACAGATCTTACTACTGCCACTATGATGTTTCGGGTGGTACTTTTCTTTTCTTGAGAAAAAACCGTCTAGCATGAGCACCCATGGGCCAGACAGATTCATCCCAGGCTTTTTCGAGGTTGCATTGGTTTATGCATACCGTGAACGAGCTGTGGAAACTTTGAATTAATTTTTTCGGTTTTAGCTTCGGGAAAAGAGCCCTTTATATCACGGAGAAGTTCTTCAGATGTTGTCGAAGGTGTCAGTTTATAGACATGCAGTAACAGTTCGGCGATTTTCCAACAATAGGTTTATTAGTGCCACGATATGATTTTCTTCCTGTGGGAAAGG
Organism: Gonioctena quinquepunctata; assembly: GCA_018342105.1. Classification (NCBI taxonomy): domain Eukaryota; kingdom Metazoa; phylum Arthropoda; class Insecta; order Coleoptera; family Chrysomelidae; genus Gonioctena; species Gonioctena quinquepunctata. The sequence goes on from JAFIRS010004619.1 coordinate 64,029, forward strand.
GATTACTCCGTTGAGCAGGGCCATGGTTCAATTCAATGAATTTTTGACATTCGAGGTTGGACTCGACTCCATGCAATGCAGAAGAAACCTGATCACGAGTTATGAACTGTGTTTCTTCTGTAGCTGTAGCTTTGACAGAATTAGCTTTATTAGTTTTCATCTTTTTCTTACTATGGGACACATGTTTCCATTCATCGGCACCGATGTCAGGATTTACATGAGTTGGTGCTGCATGGTTACCGTCAGAGATGGTGTGGACTGCACTGGGACGAGTAACGTTGGTACCTTCAGTGTTTGTATGAGAAGCGTGGCTTTCCAGAACTACAATCTTGAAATTCATGAGTTTTATCCTTTCAGACATATGTTCAACTATTTGTCTTAGTAGTACTACTTCTTTACGTAATTCACAACATGTCTGCCTCGAGCAATTTCCACTACCCAAGACTGTCACTACCGACGAAATGGACGAGTCCAAATTTTCGCTTTCAGGTTGGCCTTTACGTTCAGCCACCGATTCAGAACATTTTACACAGGTCAAAATCATACCTTTGTCATCCATGGATATCCGATTTCCACATTTAATATGTAATGGAAGCTGACACAGTTCACAAGCACTACTAATTTTCAATTTATCGTTGCAGTTGCTGCAGTTTTTGAGAGATTCCTTTGGAGCAGCTGTTAACACCTGCCTATCGTTCACCATGATTTCAACAATGATAAGAGAAATAACCGTTATGATTCGCGGCAAAGGCTGTCCGCTAGGATTTTTCCACTCTGAGAAGCATTCTCCTCTGGGACGCAATAATAACTTTTTTGTACATCTCAAATCCCATGTCGTTTTCTCATACCAGAGCTCCATATAGTAGAGATGGCTGAACCCCTCCATACATGATTCTCCTTCAATATAGTACTGGGCCTTGAATATTGGGAAGGATCTTACTTGAAGCTGCGTCTTTTCTGTCCGCTTCCTTCGTTGTTTTTTCAACGTGTCCGTTGAACCTGCATATATCATTGAGACCTATCCCTAGATGCTTTACTGTTTTCTTTGGTATAGTAATAGTAATTCCCGCAAGCTGAAAGTGAAAACCTTCTCTTTACCTGAGGCCCTTAGTTATACTCGCCTGCGTTTTGGCATGTCCAATTATTTCGAATCGTGTCAGTTGAGGGTGGTCTGGAGAATACAAATGTTGGATGCAAAACCTGAAAACGTTAAATCAAAGAGAATTTAGTACCGAATGAAATATTTTTTGGTAGTTCTGAAAATAAATGAAGCATAACCAAGAAACCGGAATGATCGAATTTCCTTTTTTCGTCATATCTCAAGAACCGGCCCTGCTATTTTCGATTCGTTTCCACCGCTAGATGATGATGCTTTCAGTTACGTTTCTCCATTCAATCAACTTTCTGAATAGTATGGTTTGGAAATAAATTCCTATTAAAAAAGTAGCCCCCCTGTATATCATTTCATCTCAGCAACTATCCGGTAAAATGCACTCTTTCTAAACCAAATGGAATGTTCTGTTGGGATACTACGTACAGATATTGGTTTTGATTATATTATAGAGAATTTGGGAATTATGATAGGAGTTGCTGATGTGGAGTATGTATAGTATTTCCAAAGTCAATTGAATGTTTATTCTCAACTCAAAATGTAGGGTTTGTTTAAATTCTTCATGACAATGTCGAATAATGGAGAAATACCAAAAGTTGAATAAATATTATTCCTCGTAAAAAAATATAGTTGAACAAATTGAGTGGAAACCCTTCGCCACGTGAAAACCGATCAGTAACTTCGCTGACCGTTTGTTGCATGAATTATCATAAATACATTATTTTCATTGCTTTTCAGGCGTGTGTGTGTAGGTGTGTGTGTGGGTGTGTGTGTGTGTGTGTGTGTATCTGCATGTAGTGGTGCAACATGGAATATCGGAGACCATTCGAAGAACGTGAAAGGAAAAATATTCGCCTCTGGTCGGCATGTGAGATCAAAGACGCAAATCCTCTTATGTTTTTCCCGGATTTTTCAGCTCATTAAATTTTCTGTCAGGGATTGTTTTTATAGGACGAACTGATAGGAGTTTTTACCCTTCTTCACCAGCCTAAAATGTTTTTTTTTTATTCTTACATCAATATTCAATTATTAATTGAATTAATAGCAAATTACATTGAAGTAACTTGGAAATGAGGTTTGAAAGGTGGAGAAGTATTTACAGTTATCCGAGTCAACCTCCTTTCCTCAATTAACATCATTATTTCAGGTATATATTCAGAATGGATGTAAGAGCGGACAAAAGATATATGGCATTTTTATATCGTTTGCGCTCTCTTCCAACCCACTCTGTGTTTGTAAACTTATCAACGAATAATAACAAATACTTCTGTTGGTTCAGTTATCAGCGTGGTGGTCCCAAAATATCTGACTACTATCTGTAGTGTTGAATTAGAAATCTTGATATTGGTGATCTTGATGGTATTGATTATGTTGATCTCACACACAGGAAGTTATTTGTTTATTGCGATTTGATATTCGCTAATTGAGTGATTGGCGATTGGTTTTGATTTGGGTGTTGATTTCTAGATTTTGGTCGTTATATTTGAATTGAAAGTACTATTTTGGTATAAGTGGTAATGATTATTTGTAATAATATTCCAGTTCGGGTTATCGGTAGATTCAATCTTCCTTCCATAAAGAAACGATACTTTTTCAGAATATTTCATTATTTTATTGATTGTCCATATCTGAATGATCTACAATTAATGTTCTACAATGTCTCATTGAAAGCATTGAAAATACATAATTGCTTTATGTGCATTGATAGATAAAGAAGGTGCTCTCAATAACACCTCACATGACTCCATCATTGCATCACTGAAGAAAAGAAATATAAACACCGCACTGGTCAGATGGGTACATGCAATGCTGAAAACCAAAATCATTGTAGCTGCTCTCGGAAAGAAAACGGTCAGAATGACACGGAAAAAAAAGTTGTCCCAAGGCGGAGCTCTATCGCCTTTGCTGTGGCCACTGACCATGTATAACCTGATGGTAAAGCCACATGAATATGGAATTAGGACTCAAAGTTACACCGATGACCTGAATGGAGGCAAATATGACAGGATCATATCCGATCGCGTGCAGACAGCCTCAAACATGATCAGAAACCGGTGCGAAAATACTAGCACAACAGTGCTGGTTCCATTCACAAGGAGGCGAAGTACGAACTGAGACCTCTGGCCCTGAATGGAACTTAGCTAACTTTTTCCAAAGAAGTCAAATATTTGGACGTTATAATCGACAATCGACCAATATGAAACATTCACATCAATCTCATTCTGTTCGAAGCTACACTGGCAACCTGTGCATGGCGCAAAGTATTTGGCAAGTCATGGAGTATGAAGCCAAAATGATATTTTGGTTATACCAAACAATCATCGAACCCATGGTCACGTATAGATCATCAGTGTGTAGGCCAAAAATCCAAGAATATTCGCACAAATCAAGCTGCAGAAAGTGCAGCGGTTAGCCTGTCTAAAAATCACAGGAACAATGTTCACATGCCCCACTGCAGCAATACTGAATCTGTCGCTACTGCACTTGTAGGCAATGCAGACATCAAACACAAAAACTGGGGATCTTACTGAACACTTGAAGATTGTGGACAATATATCCCAGAAATCCAGGTACAAACTATTTGATATTATGCAAGCTATGTACGAGTTTGAAGTGCATTCTGAAGTTGTTATGAACAGACACCAAATATACAAAACGAACGGACTTAACTAGTAAGGGGTGCATCAGTTTGGTATATTGATGGATTCAAGATGGATGAAAGAGCTGGAGTGGAGTAACGGGTACTAGAGTTAGGCTCTCAAAACCCCTAGGTGGAGCCCCAATAATGTTTCAAGCAGAAATCGATGCTATAGAAATTTGCGCTCAAGAATGGCTTGAAAAAAGGTTCCATGGGGTGGTATATCCTATCAGACAGCCGAGCAGCACTTAAAGATCTGAAGTCACACACTTGTGAGTCTAGACTGACTCTGCACAGCAAACTCTTCCTGAGGCAACTGGCTACGAACAATCAAAGACAATGAGGAAGCAGACAGCCATGCCAAAGGAGGAGCAAACACTTAATTGTCCGACCAGAACCCTTCTGTGTTATTTCCAAAGCCTACATCAGGAAGGAGTTCCGGAGCTAGAAAGCTCACCAAATCAAAGCCCACTGGAATAAGGTTCCAGGACAAAGACAAGTGAAAAGGCTTCTAAAGAGAAACTCATATCCCAATAATCTGATTCGCTTCGCAAGGAGTTTCGGAATGGTGGGACTTGCATAGATGGAGGGTTATGTACACAATACCTCATAGATCTGGATACGGAGAGGCTGAAGAGTCATATCGACCCCTTTATAATCTTAAATCGATTTGAATAACTGAAAGAGCCCCGAAAAAGACGTAACACAATCGAAACACAATTTGTATGGAATGATACATACTTTTAAAAATATTTTTTAAATTGTCCATAATGTTTTGGAGGATCGATCAAATGTAAGAGACCATATTCGTTGTCATATCTCAGAATTTTTCCAAAACAAATTCGAGATATAACTTAAAAATTTACCAATCATTAGTTTGGAATCGATCTATTTCCATGATTTTGAATTCAGCTCTGGGAGACACAAGAAAACTTTCGAGTACGCATTTCAATGTTCAATCAATCAATCGAGTTCAATAAGTTTTCGAAGAGAAATATACATGATTGAATTTTCTTTCTTCAAGTTATAAAACTCACAAAGTTAATAGAGCGAGATTAAATATAGTAGTGGGAGCTCGGTCCAAATGTCTTCTTCACGCGAGTCAATTATCCGAGAAAGATTTAAGTCCAGTCAAATTTCAGTAATTGGTGAAACAAACAGCAGTGATTGGAAGTAAAATAATGATCAAAATGTGTGAAATCATCAGTTCCCCCTTCCTATCCTACAAACGGTTTGGACCATTTTTTGATACCATCTTATGTTTCTGATATATAGCCTATTGTAAGTTTTCAAATTGTCACACTGTATATCAAGCATTTCTGGTTCATAGAGATAACTCGTGGGTTCTGTAAGCACCCCATAACTGTTCGAACCTTATTGAGTGCCAAGTTTTTTGAGCTTGTTGAGAATGTCTTACGAAAAGTCATTTCTAATTTTGAGTAACGAAAAGCTGTGGATACTTCAGTATCATAGAATACTTAGAAGAATTGGGAAATACATCTCCTATCATTCAGAAAGTGATTATTTTATAAATTAATAAAACAATTGTTATACAATTGTTGACTTTATCTTGATCTCTTGTGCACATGTAAATATCCCCGCTGTTAACTACTGAACAGTTTGACACACCATAAACAGACAACAACCATCCTGAATGCTGTCATAAATAGTACTTTTTGGGAAAACACTGTCTGCAACATCAACAAAAAAAATGTAGGGATAAAGTGAAGCATTGTTGGAAAATAATTCTATTTGCATGAATAATTTTTGGAAATCAAGGAACAATGTGATTCCAAAATGTCAAGAATACGATAGTGAATTCTATTTCAATATGTTTTCTTCACATGAAATATAATCTCAATGGTATCATATTAATATGAGGGGTGGAAGTTAACAAACAATGCATCCGAATAGGAAATTTTTTCATCGTTTTTTTGAGATATCACACGTTTGCTTCATCTGAGGTATTTTGCTGGGGACAACAAACCTTTTCAGCAATTACCAAAATCTCTTTTTTCCCATAATTGTTTTTGGCTACATTTCTCGGTAGTGTGACCATTTCCTGACCAATTGGTCAACTACTTCCCCCAAATATTTTCAATCTATAAAATCATTGGGAAATCTTTCTTTTGAACTATAAATCAGTAAACATTGAAAAAAAAACGGGTTTAACAATATCACAACATGTGTTTGGCAATAAAAAAGCTTCAACAGGAGTAGTCAATTCAATCACAATTGTAATGATCTATTATAAATATTACTAAACTTGAAGAACCTGCAAGCTCACACTAAAAATACGAATGAACTGTTGTTGATAGGGTCCTTAATCAATTCTGGCAAACAGTTGGTCATTTTGCCATTTTTGCTAGATGTTTCGACTTATTTGAGAGAGCTCTTTTATGGTGTTCTTTAGTATAACAAATACTCAATCTGGAGATCAAATATGCCCCCAGTGTCTCTCTTGATAACTTTTGATGATGTTGCCTACATTATTTTTGGGAGATAAATTCGACAATTCTGCTAAAATTTCTGAGAGGCAATTTCTTGTCAGTTCTCTCTCCAAAACCTCAGATATTTTCTCTCCAACATAATGAAGAAAATGTTTTATGTGTCTAGAGGAAAATGTTGAGAAACCCCTACTTTTATTTTTATAAATGCGTTGAAATGTTCATTATACACATTAATCACATTTGGTGTTTCTTCCAATTTCTAGATATTTCTGCCTATTTCAATGTCAAATATGAATTTCTGTTTATTTTCTTCAAAATCTCCAACGCGAAACAGGGATTTTATCATTTCTTTCCCATTGATATTACTTCCTCTGGGTGGCTTCAAGCGGAATATTTGTTCTATTTGAATTGACTCCTGCTCTCATCGTTCCAAAAAGTGCCGAAAGTAATATAGAATCACCTCCAAATTATCTTGGTTCAGTCTGGATGTCATCAGATAATTGAAACCAAGTTCAGACGAATACTTGGTTAGATCTAAAGTACATGAAATTGTTGCTCTGAATCCATCATAGGTAGAATCTGACATGGAACAATCTTTGGGAGAACATTGCTTTCATAAATCCAAATATACCAGAAATGTATCTAGATCCTGAAATATATTTGATTGAAACTAGTTAGTCGGATAGTTTTTGAATTAATCCCTAACACAAATGTTCCAAAAGAAGAGGGAATATTTAGGCCTCTGTTAGTTCAGATAGCTAAACTCATGAACAAGTACTTTCAGAATTGATATATCAGTGATGTAGTCTCCAAGAATTCAGATTTTGAATAACTCAGTTGATCTTCATTTATTTTAATAGCTTTCTATATTTCATGTTTGTTTACATGGTTTGAAAAATCATTTCACATAGGAGTACCATGGAAATTATAGTGGACTAATTGTAGGAATACAGTGTTGAATTATAATCACTCCGTATTCTTGGGAGTCAAGCATCAAGCCAGTGTCCGGTTTTGACGAATTCATAATATCAATGTGTCTATTGATTTTTGGGCAAAACATTATTGTGGGATCAAGATTTGTCAATATAACTTCATCTTGATACGTTCCTGAAGCTAGTGCAGTGGTATTGCTATTTAACTGGGAAATGAAGATATATATTTCTTTGGACAATATTCAGTCAAAATGTCACTAACTTCCAACTCTCCTGAAGAGCTAGAGCCTTGTATTCATGTTCTCTCCATGTTTTGGATGGATATGATTCAGTCAACTTGAAAGCCATTTTAAATTCTTCAGTAGATTCGTACTCCAGAAGATTCTCGAAATGGGAGAATAGTACACATCCTTCTGGAATCTGAAATAGTTTTTTCATGGCAATACGTGAAAAACTTAATTTCACCAGTCATACTATGAATATTTTCTTATGCAATATATTGTTTCTCAAACATTTGATGATATGAGGAAAATCAGAGCACATTAATAATTTCCGAGACTCGTCCAAAGGGGATTCACACCATGGTTCTAGGCTTTTATCTGAGCCTGATGTTTCCATATTCCTAGATTCCAGCTCGCTCCACCACTGGTCAACACATCAATGTATTTCATTCTCACAAAGATTGACACATTCCTACATAATTTTTGATAAAATATCGCCCGTCACATTACCTCCACTCGGAAAGCAAGGCAATGCTTGAAGACCATGGCCTGTAAATGTTTGGAACATTATTATCAGGGCATGGTCTCGAAGAGTGTTTTCAGTTTTCTTTGGAGTGTGATCGCCCAAATCGATGAATCCAACAAATCCCAGGATGATCTTATAAAAAATGTTTGTCTTTGATATTTTGCATTCATCCAAAAGCAGATATCTATGTTTTCCCATTCCTTCATATGTTTAGTATTTTCCTTCAACAAGGAAAGAACTTCTTCATGGAATCCAAAAGTTTCATCAATGTTCCTAATGTACCTAGACAAAATTTTATATTTTATACAAACATATACCATTGAATTCTCTTCCGAAGAAAATATATTGATCTATCGAAATATTTGTTATTAAAATTTTCAAATTGTGATATTCTTGATCAGTATTACCCAGATTATTGTGAACATTTTGTTTTTTTTTTTCATTTTTACTTCTCTATTCCATATCAACAGGAGTAGGTATTCTTTTTTTCTGGAGTTATTATGTTTATTCATTGACATCAGTCAAAGAGAACGAAATCTGCAAGAAATTACAATAAACATACTGTGTTCAATTTCAATTTTCCACGGTACGTAT
>JAFIRS010004619.1:75000-80340 GCA_018342105.1 Gonioctena quinquepunctata
ACATATAGATTCAACTGAATCTCACAATATTTATCAATAAAAACCTGAATATATATAAACCATTATACACTGGACGTAATCATTCAATTGATTCTTTATTCATTGATTCTAATAATTTATGTTCTGTCATTTTCAATTGACCATGATTCATAGTAATATAAACTCGACTGACTACAGATAGCATGTGAAGCTTAGGCACAAATAAATATATCATTTGTGCCAAACTTCATGCTCGATAGTGTATCTTGAAATATTTTAATAATTTTCGTAGGAAAGCTCTAATGGATGGAGCATTTGGGTTTTGCAAATCGTACTTCAATTATAAATATTCCATCAATATCATATTTATCAAATTTAGGTATTTTATGGTGAACTTTAAACATCCAGAAGAACCTAAAGAGAAAAGACGTGAGACATAACAGCTCAGTTGTTGTTACTCTTTGATAATGTACTTTTTCCGTAAGAAAAAAGTTTCAAGTGATGTAAAAAAAAAAGACATGTTACGTAACGATTTCATTACGCATACTCCTACATGAGTACTTTTGCTGTAACAAAACAGTTTCAGATAACGTATCAGAGTCGATTTTTATATAGCATTTCTGCGATTTTGTTATGTTGGTGGACATATAATGACTCAAAAATGATCATTGAGACATTATGGGCACAATAATCAGAACGTAACAATGTATCTAGGTTACCATATAATAACGTCAATACTATGAGTTTTTGCACAGTGGGTATTGTCCATAGTGGGGCCAAAATTGAAGAGGTTGTATTCAGGTACACCCATTCAATAAAATGCATAAACTACTTACCTGCTACAAATAAAAAAATGACATATGTTATGATTCATAATTGATCGTAATTTGCTGAATAGATATGGCCATTCAGGTGGCAGCTTTTCTCCGATTTACGAATCGCAAAATGTGCGTTTATTCGGATGAATATTGTAAGCCCCAATGCTCACAGTAGTTATATTTTTCGATAGAAAACCAGTTTCTCCATATGAATTGTGATTTTTCAGTAACTGACAACTTCCAGATTGAATAATATTCTTATCATTATTGACAATACTTGTCAAACTCGACAAGTTTCATGTTTTTCTCATACAATCAAAATATACAAAGTGAATTAAACTCAAATGAATAATTGAAAATCTTCAGCAGCAACACTCCCCCAAGTAATTGAACTCGCTTCATTACTTTCTTATTTCTACTTTCTTATTTCTTCTTCCTCCTTTTCTTCCTCCTCCTCTTCTGCAACGTCTAGGACACATATCTTCACTACAGAACGTCGGAATATCCCTGATTTCGTGTTGACATCTACCATTCTGATTTGACCATCGGAACCGGAAAATACTGCAACAACTCTCCCCTTGGGCCAATGATTTCTTGGAAGTTCACTGTCGACAAGAACGACTACGTCACCAACTTTCACTTTCCGAGGATATTTCTAGAACCATTTGGTTCCTCTGGTTAGCGTGGGCAAGTATTCCCTGAGCCATCGTCGCCAAAAGCAGTCAGCTAGATACTGGGCGATTTTCCATTGTTTTCGCAAAACAGGATCATTTTCTGAAAACGATCTGAACAGGCAAACAGAACTAGAGGTACCTTTTTACACTTTTTCGTATGTAGTGGTGCATACATATTATTTTCTCTTTCCATCCTCTTCTGAAGTTGATACAAAACTAACCTCCCCAGCAATTTCATATAACCAATCGAAAAACTCTACAATTTTAAGGGAATCATGATAAGATTTAGACATTTCATTTGCTCTCTTTGCCCATGCCATTACGAGATTTGGAGTTAATTTTGCTACCATATCGGATAACAATTGCGGATTCATCAAATATTGTTGACTTCCCAAACTTGTCACTGTGACAGACAAATTTTGAATGGAATTCGAAAAGTCTATGATTGATTGTAGTTTATCTTCCCTAAGATTTGGAATTTTTTGTACTGTGTTGATCAAATCATTTACAATCATTTCCGGTCTCCCAAAACGTCTTTCCAAAACTGGAATTATTTCATTCACCTCCAACGTGAACGTGAGCAAAGCTTCAACACTCTCTCTAGCTTTTCCGCGAAGACATTTTTGTAATCTAGATATATTTTCCCGAAAACTAAAGTTACATATGTTTGTTGTTCCCCTGAATTGAGTGATGAAACGTAACCATTCTGCAGGATCGCCTGAGAATATAGGAAGTTCTTTACTTACTGACTGGTTTGCCAAAAATGTATCAAATCTATTATTTTTCATAGATCAGACACTTCGCATCGATTCTTTTTTCTCGAAGCTCTTAGAAAAAACAGATTTATCAGACACAACACCCGCCATGGATTTTTCTATTGGTATGTTATTCACCCACTCTTGAAGATGTATATTCTGATCCTTAGCTTTAGAATGTCCACACAAAATTCACTCTTCAAAAAACTTCCAATTCCTTGAACACAACTTAAATACTAGGCAAAACTAATAACCGTAGATTCAAACTACGAACAGCAATAAACGATCAATTCACAATTCACAAGTTCTGAGCAGAATTTAACGCCATTCATTTTTTGTTTCCCAAAAAATCCAAACAAAATCAAATCAAGGTATCTTACATCGCAGGTATACTATGATGAGATTTTTACATGATGTAGTGGATGGAAATTTCTAGTTATTACAAGCTTTGATTCAGTTCCACCTGTCCCGATGTATGTCTGTTGGTTTGTAATCAAATCTTACACGATAAATTTGACCCACTTCTAGTCGTCCGATTATCGTGAAATTTGGCGGGTATTCATAATTCCGGTTGACAATGCATTATAGAATTTTTCCTAGAGAAAATGCTAAATGGCAGAGCTACAATATGCCGGACGAGTTTGGTGATTATGGTTCGATTCTATTCAAAATTGGTATGTGGTAGTTTTCGGGAACAGAGATCAAGAATTTATTGTCAAAATTCATAAATACAATATGGCGGCTCCAATGTGGCGACGAGTTTTGTGATTATGGCCGATTCCAATAAAAATTGGCATGAGGGGTTTTTTGGGGTTGGTGATCATGATTTCTTTGTGAAAATCCACGAATTCAAGATGACGGCTCCAAGATGGAGACGAGTTCTGTGATTATACCCCGATTCCATTCGACATTGGTGTGTAGGGGTTTTTTGGGTCGGTCATCTTGATGCTTCAGTCAAAATTCATGAATTCAAGATGGCGGCTCCAAGATGGCGACATGTTTGTTGTTATGGCCCTATTTCATTGAAAATTGGTATGTGGGTTTTTTGGGATCGGTGATAATAAATTTTTGTTAGAATTCAATAAGATGACGATTTTTTGAATGACTGAAAATAATTGAATAAAAATGATCGAGAAAATCAAAACAGTCTTTTATACAAATGCACCGAAGAGAAAAACATTACTTCTCTAGTTGTTTGACGTAGGTTATTCTGTGAGTAGCAGATTCAAATATAAAATAGGTATTTTTGTGAGGCGAGACTCTGAATATACTACTCACAGAATGACCTAGGTCAAACAATTAAAGAAATCGTTTTTATTTTTTAGGTCATTTTTATGGAAGCTTGTCTTGACTTTTTTCATTCATTTTTATTTTTCACTCTTTCTGATGGAAACAACTCACTGGAAACTTTTCGCATATTGTGGTTGGTGATCCTCTTGATATACATACTTTTGAGTCTTTTCTCGTGTACTGAATTCCCATATGAAGGATCATAAGTTTGTAAGCGGCGAGGGACATTTTTAATGTTTATTATCAATTTGTTATTCCTGGAATACAATTTTATTCAATAAAAATATATTTTATTATGATATAAATATCGAATGGTGACGTACCTTGACAGACCTGGGTGCTTTTCTCTTTATCTGAAAACTTGTACGATTTTTGTCCTTTTGTGCTTTATGTTGTTTTTTTTTGTTTTTCTTCCAGTGTGGCTGGTCCTTTTTGTTCAGCTTGGTTGGTATCAGTTTATAACCTTCGACGTTTTCAGTAGTGGTGTAGTGGGTGGATTGGGGGTGACGCATTGTTGGTAGTGGATTTCGCGTTTTTTCGTTGTGAGTACGTAGTCTTCTCTGATTGGGTGTCGAGATTGTTTTGTGGTATCAATGTGAGTAGTGGAGTGAGGATGGGCTACTTCTGGTTGAAAAAAGAATCTGGAACACAAATCATGAAAACTCTTAACCCACAAGTATTCAATCCACAACTGCACACATTTATACAACAAGGCAATCTCCAAATACAATCGAAGACAATGTTTTTACAACGGAAGAACAGGAATTTCGACCTCAATTGGATTTCGTGAGGTGGAAAACAATATAAATATGCACTAGCTGGGACCCATCCGCATGGAACTTGAATTTTGTCCTGTTTTTCTTTGTGATGTTTTATCTAGCTCATGCCTGTGGTTTCGCCAGCTTTCTGTTATCCCGTTATCCTGTTTCCCGTCATCTCATTTTCCGTTATGCCTTCTATTTCGATGAATATGTGCCATTAATGGTAATATCTGAAAAAATCATAATTGAAGCTTCAGTTAACCCTAGTACGTTTTTAACGACGTTCATGGTATTGCTTCATCTAGTTATTTTTTTCAAGGAATATTTATAACCCCATTTTACTCTCTTGAATTTTCGAAAACCTTTTATTCGAAAAGAAGGGCCCAATACCATGACTCTCACCCTCCACTCCTATACAAACTTCCCACTCCCCTTTCATTCCCTTCAGAGTTGAGAATTCAAAAACCCCCACTTTGAGAAGAACAGCTCAAATATCAATTCCTAACTCTAACTTCTGAAGTAACAGTCCTTCCGTACTGACTTTCGCCAACCTCTTCACCACCCTTACCACTCCCTTAGGAAAACATATCAAAAAAACTTATTCATGTGTTATCCATGTCATTGAAGGAATTCGCTGTAGAAATTTCAGCTTTTCAGGTTCAGCAATTTGGTCTACATAAAAACGTTGCCTAGAAGCGTTTCTTTCAAAACGTAACATAAAAAAGTTGCACTCAAATTCGATCTCGAAATTTCACTCTCATCGCGCCCGAAGGAGTTTCACTTCAAATAATTATCCGTAAAAAATGTATGGCTATTATTTTTATTCTGAATTTCATTATCTTCCCAACAAGCTTTTTTGGGTTCCCTCAACACTACTCTCTCAACTCACTGACACTGATATAACTTCGCAGTTCTCAGGTGAGGATTAATGCAAGGAATATGTGAGTGGAATAGTTCCGAACTACCGACGTGGTGAATATCAAATAATTATCACCTCTGAATTCCGCCTCGGTTATATATCAGGTGGCGATTTCCTGAAATTATTCGTTACCTGGATATGACC
>JAFIRS010004620.1:0-80338 GCA_018342105.1 Gonioctena quinquepunctata
CATGCTCATCCGAATCGATCCGGACCTCATTATCTGATAATAGACCAAGTTACTTCGAGGAATTCATTTTTGGTAACTTTGACTTTGACTTTGACATTAAGTCTTATAAGACGAATATTGTAGTAATCTCGCCCTAATTGTGGAACAGTAGGTATAAACTAGGACAAAAAATGCCCCGGCAACTTAATTAGGCCAGAATAGGTAATGTAGAGTGTAAATAGACCTGTTTACCGACTTGTTTATATCCTGACTATGTGAACATACATGAGGTAATAATTAGGTTACTATCTACTAGAAAGTATTCCCTGAAAGTTCGAGTATTTTGAACACATTCTGCTGGTAACCTTCAGGTGAAATTCAACCTAATGAATAACTCTATTGACCCATGAGTCTGTGAAGTTATATTTGAAGTTCATAACAAGTAATTTCATACTATGCACTACGCCTAATGAGTTTATGGTCTCACTCACGGTTTATAATTCTAATTATAACTTTGAAGTTAGTTAGTAGTTGAACGTAGAATATTTGGTCAGAAATAGGAAAATTCGGACTTCTTTAAGCCATTTTATTCCTCTGCTTGGTATAATTTTCGTATAATGTCAGTTGGGTAAATATCTAGTTACATCACACATGCACTCTGAATATGGAAAAAATATTTTTCTTACGTGGTTTTGCCTCCTGAACACGAATCCGGAAGAGAAATTCGGCGGTCAAATACCGTTCCCGAGTTACAGCACTTTAAAAAAAAACTAACCTCATTTTCAAGCACCGTTTTCTCGCACAAAAATCACTCAAAATGCCTCCTTTTTTTTACCAGCAAAAACTAGCAACCCTAAATCACCCATTTTCGGCACAAATTTGCACAAAATATCGTCGTTTTTATCGAAAAAATTCTCCTTCTTACACAGTTGCAAATGAACAATTTCCGTTCCTTTGACAGAGAATCTAGATGTCTTCTGTCAAAGGAACGGAAATTGTTCATTTGCAACTGTGTAAGAAGGAGGATTTTTTCGATAATAACGACGATATTTTATGCAAAGTTGTGCCGAAAATGAGTGATTTAGGGTGTATTGTTTATGGTGGTTGGCAGAAAGGAGGCATTTTGAGTGATTTTTGTGCGAGAAAACGGTGCTTGAAAATGGGGTTAGTTTTTTTTTAAAGTGCTGTAATTCGAAAACGGTATGAGACAGCCGCATTTTTCTTCCGGATTCTTGTTCAGGAGGCAAATACACGTGAGAAAAGTATTTTTCCCATATCCAGAGTGCATGTGTGATGTAACTAGATATTTACCGTCAGTTGGGTTATGAAGGTTAGAGATCTCATGTAATATCGGTAGCCATCAAGGTCAATTTTTCCTTTTCCTAACGTCGCCGTGGATTGACGGCTTCAGTCAAGGGTCAGGCGCTGATCTCCGACCACTGAACAAAGTTTAGCAAACATAAATACAAAGGAAAAATGAAGCGTTTGTGAATATATATACCTGAGTAAACTTAAATTGTGGCATTGCAGACAAATTTTGAAATTAAGGGAAAAAAACATCCTCGAGCAGGAATTGAACCTGCGACCTTTGGATCTTTAGTCCATACTCTAACCATCCGAGCTATCAAGGACACAGATTCCACTGCATATCGAAAAGATCGCTTTTTTCAATATACAATGTTAGGTGTTGTGGGAATGGATTATGAAAGTAAGGCATCTAATGTACTTTTTTCTTTAATTTGAAAATGAGTCTGCAATGCCACAATTTTCATTTACTTATATATATTTACAGACGCCATATTTCTCCTTTGTTCTTTATATTTTCCAAACTATTGGTATGGAATAGAAAATAACTTTATTTAACTACATTATATACAAACATACATTGGTAGCAAGTCAGAATGGGAGAGTAACTTTCCAAAACATTCACAAGTGTGTTTTAAAACAAAGTTCAGAGTTTATCTGATGTAAAACATAAAGATAAAACTAATGTAAATTTCTTGACTAACAATATACAGAACTAGAAGAATCAGAATCCAGTGATGAAAATTTATTTATCTCAATGATTGTTGACAAATATTCTTCAATGGAATAAAAACATTTTTGAAGAAGGTATTTTTTCAAAATTGATTTGAACTTCCTGAGTTCCCGCAGATTATATTGTGACCGGCAGTACATAATATAACTGGATATTTATGGAATTCTTTTGGGATTTGACTAATCTATAGCGTGGTATTTGGATGTGATTTGCCTGTCTCTGATTGAAGGGTGAAGCTGTCAATATTTCTGTGTATCTTGATGAGCATGTGATAAATGTACAGTGAAGGATTGGACAATATCCTTAATTCAATGAAGATTCGTTAGCAAAGTTTACGATATTTAGCATGTGCAATTGCCTTTTCCTGGAGTCGAAAAATATTCAAGGCATAAACTGAGTTGCCCCAGATGATACGATGGCTCATTGTGAAGTGGAACATGGGAAAACATACTTTTCTGAGTGTAGACAAATTGGTGATGCTTTCGTTGTTTGTCATCAGCAAACGAGATGCAACTGCTGTCATTCAGGTATCGTTTACATATATGACGAATAATAGTGACCCAAGCACAGAGCCTTGGGAAACCCCATACTCGACCATTTTGTAATCAGATTTGACATGATTCAAACTGACACACTGTGGACAGTTACTCAGATAGGACTCTATGAGAGCTAGAGCAATTCCCCGAATCCCTTAGAAACCTAACTTTTCTAGAAGGATATCATGGGAGACACAAACGAAGGCCTTGGTGAGGTCACATAAAGTAAGTGCAATTGTTTTCCCTTGCTCAATGAGTTATCCTATAGATATCAAAATGTTTTCATACCAAAATATCTTATAATATTCAGAAATAAAATCGCGAACTATAGGATCTACAGTGGGTTAGAACATCAGGTACTCGCGCCAGGGACCAGCACAAAATATAACAGATATAATGAATGATCAAGTATTCAACTAGACCACTGTAGAATGTTTCCCCTTTCTATTGTTTACCTCGTGCGATAGTGCGTTCAGCCGTCTCGGTCTCTTTTCAATCGTTATGGGCTCAATTCGCAATTTTGAATCTTCTGATTGAGACTGAGAGTGAAAGCTGCAACGTAAATTGTGCGGTGTCTTGAGGCGCGACAATAGGAAGGGGAAACATTCCACAGGGGTCTAGTTGAGTATTTGATTATCAGAATAAAATCCAGGAAATTCAACCGAAAGCCATTTCTCCCTGAGAATAGGGTTTTTTGAAACTCACAATCTGCATCAATATTTAGGTGATGAAATATGAAACATCCATCATTAATCTCTTGGAAGTACACCATATTCAAGTTACGTTTAATATTCCCAGCACTCGGCAAAATATAAAACATGATGAATAGTGCAAGGAAAGGAAAATCTATCTCAGACGCGAAATTATTCTGTCGCGCATTTAATTTAATGAACTTTTCATCTCGAGAAATCTCAATAACGTAATAATCTGGTGGATATTTTGGAGTGATTTTATGCTGACGATACTCTTCCAGATGTTTTGCGCTAGAGATGGAACTCTCAGTTCGAATAATCAACCGTTCGAGTAGTATCTTGAGTTTTTCTATGGAACTAATTGCTGCTTGGAAATTGATCATTTTCCACCCTACGAACATCAGACATGTACGACTGAGAGACAATATTCATCTACATAAACCGAATTCTTTCTGGATCGTAATTAGGACCAGATTCACACCAAAACCACCATTGGACTATATAGTAATCTGTATACAGAATGGGGCAAAAGTGTCAGTCCAATGGCTCGGGTTCTATGATAGGTAGAAAGATGAATAAAAAATGAAAGTAAACTGGACAAAAGCCTCTATATAGGCCCATAGATATAGACAATAAATTCACATTGATTCCAAAAGTACTTGACCTATGAAAAATAAATAAACAAAAAACAAAATAATATAAAAAAAGCTTTCATACAAATGCACTAAAAAGGAAAAAATAACTTTAAATTTGGTACTCTTAGAATAACCTAGATCAAACAATGAAAGAAATTATGTCTTCCTTTTCAGTACATTTGTATAAAAATGTTTTTTTTAATAATTTCTATTACAAGTTTTCATTTAGTTTCACCTGTCCCGGTGTCTGTCTGTAATCAAAACTTGCAAGTTAAATTTGACCCACTTCTAGTTGCCCGATTAACCTTTAATTTGGCAGTTGTTCATAGTTTCCGTGACACTGCATTACTGCATTTTTGTTAAAAAAAACAAAATGGTGGCTCTAAGATGGCCGACGATTTCTGTGATAATGGTCCGATTCTATGCAACATTGGTATGAGAGGGTTTTCGGGGTTGAAAATTATTATTTTTTCTGCCGAAATTCATAGAATCGAAATGGCGGCTCCAAGATGGCGGACGATCTCTGTGATTATGGTCCTATTCTATTCAAAATCGGTATGTAAAGGTTTTCGGGGTCGTTTTCCCGTTATCCCCTTATCCTGTCATCCCGTTATCCACTTTTCCCGTTTTTTCGTTATCCTGTTATTCCCGTTATCCCGATTTCCTGTTATCCTATTCTTTCATTATCCCCTTATCCCGTTTTCCCCTTATCCCCTTATCCTCCCATCCCGTTTTCCTGTTTTTTCGTTATCCCGTTATTCCCGTTATCGCTTTTCTTTTTTTTCCCGTTATTCGTTTTCCCGTTATTCCCTTATCCTGTATCCTGTTATCCCGTTTTCCCGTTTTCCCGTTTTCTTGTTATCCCGTTATTCCCGTTATCCCGTTGTCCTTTTATCCCGTTTTTTCTTTATCCCGTTATCCCGTTCTCAGTTGATCGTACTACAATTATTAAATTCGATTGCCATCTTGCAACCCTATTGCGGATCTGTGGATAAAATAAAAAAAATAAGAAATCGCGATGGAAAAATAGGGGTTGATCGTAGAAGGGTGAAAATTCAGGATTGTATGTATTTTTGAATGATGTATCATGAAAAAATCGAAAAAATTAAGGGGTGGACCACCCTTAACATTTAGGGCGATAAAAAATAGATGTTGTCCGGTTCGAAGACCTAACCGATATGCATACAAAATTTCATGAGAACCGGTCAAGCCATTTCGGAGGAGTTTAATTACAAACACCGTTTCACGAGAATTTTATATATTAGATATTTCTGATCAAGGTTTTTCTTATGTGGGTTACTTCTATTTATTTGCATCAGATGAATATGTGTGACATACAATCATTTGAGACAATAAAATTATTATTATTTCTATTAATAATATAATTTTTGCAAAATAAATCCTGTGAAAAGTTGAGAAGATAATAAACAGTATAAACTGGTTGTTCTCTTTTTTTGACAGATGAAGAAAATAGATATTATGTAACACGTGTGTAAGTGGTACTTCTTTCACTAGTAGGAAATATATACAATTCCTACGAGTAAAAAAAACAATTTACTCACATGTTGCATACAATATTTTTTCTTCAACTGTCAAAAAGGTGAACTACCAATTTTTATAATATTCATTATCTACTCCTTAGATTTTTCTGGCAGCAGATTGAGTGGTGCTATTTTCGCATTACCCACGATCTTCTCTCCTTTTTTACCTATATCAATTTCGCAATTATGAAGTACTAGATACTAATGTTGAGAGATTACGGGAGATCACTTTATATTAATGACATCTGGTTTCCGAGGACGCAATAGCCATTGCTACCTTGGCTTAATTTGAATGAATCGCTCCAATAGTCCCAAGTAGCATTTAAAGTGGACGGAACGTGGCAGCCACGATTCTGGAAAACTTTGAGGTGTTTGACCACAACCACTGTCACGTAATATACACACGGTTCTGTCACAAGGCGGCTACCAAAATGGGGAACACTTTTTTGGTGGCCGCAACGTTCCGATCTACGTTCCTGGATCTCAGATAGCCACATTCCAACCATGTTGTGGTCACCTGGCAAAAACGTGGATATGTAGTGGCCGACACTGGACACGATAAACAACTGACTGCGTTTGTGTAAATAATATGTAGCTCGATCTCTGTTCAGCAACATATTTCTGTAATAAATGTTCCTCATTCTTCCATTTTGCCTGATTCATTTCTAACACTCGATCAAATATAAAAATATATAACATATAAACATACAAACGCATAAATAGTTGGATACTCCTGATCAGAATAAAATTAAAACGATTGAAAGTTTCATGTGAAATATGGGTGTTGTAGCTCGATTGTGAGAACGCGCCATCTGAAAACACTTTATTCAAGGAAAACATAATTTTGGAAATAACTCGCCTCTGAAATTATGTACTTAAACCCCTTAAATAGTGTTTTATCAATCTCGGTTGGTTGAAACAAATACTTACGTAACAAATTACTACGTTCGATGCAGTGCTCGTGACAAATAAATATTTATTGAATATTCCGATCATTTCTCTAATAATGGCGACCCAGCATTTTCTGTAAATATGGCGGCTTCTGGAGAATATAACTTTAAAGTGGCAGAAAGTGTAAATACACCACTCTAAAGATCCTCCCATCATAAATTGCCCAGTGGAACTAAAGTTTTAACTTTTCCACCACTGGAAAGTGGCACCCACGTCGCAGGCCCATGACTCACCACTTCAAAGTTATGACCTGAAAATCACAAAAGGTCTTATACCTTCGAAAGGGGCGAACACGTCGGGTTATTATATCCTGCCACTGCAAAGTTATAACCTCGAAATTGCGAGTACACGTTCATCAATTGTTAAAAAAGGACATGTAGCAAGTATAGTGGATTTATGCAGCTCCAATAAACATTTATCGAGTAACAATTATCAATTGACAAGTAATGAAAGTGATGGGATTTATGCAAACAGAATCAACAATTAAAGTATAAATAGTAAGCAGCAGCACAAGTCAGAGATCCGATCTATTTAAATGAACCTTTTTATACAAAATCAAGAAAAAATCTCTATTGAAAACGCATAATCCATTTCATATTGAATGAATATCATTCACGTTTCACGTAACAGATAAAACGAACTTTTTGTGAGCCACAATAAAATAATTTGAGAAAAGCTAGGTTAGTTTTCGTCATCGCACGGACCATTCCACGGTCACTTCGAAATTAAGAAAAATTGTGTATTGAAAACGCATGACCCATTTCATATTGAATGAATATTATTCATGTTTCACGTAACAGTTCAAACAAACTTTTTGTAAGCCACAATAAAATGATTTGAGAAAACTCAGGTTAGCTTTCTTCATCGCGCGGAATGGGGAATTTTGAAGGTTATTGTAATTTGTAGTGACTTTCATTAAACGCTAAGTGTGGTTATCACTTATGGAGATAGCAAGAACGTGGCAACCATCACCACATATCACAATCAAGTGCCTGCCACATTGAAGTTTTCATGGAAGTTACCAAAACGGCACCAAAATTATCATACTCTCTTGAAAGTGACCGTGACTTCTAAGTGATATTTAAGTAGTACAGGATGGTTACCGCAACAGTTATTTACCACTTCTGAGTTTGAAAACCTTTAAAGTGATTTGCTCAGTGGCCATAATGTTTCAGACACCTCAAATGACACTAATAAGTTATAGAACTGTGGAGTGGCTACCATATATGGGAATTGCGTGACTACAACCATACAAATATAAAATTTCAGATATTCTCACTGTATAGTGGTAGATTTAGTGGTGAGTCGAATTTGCAGTATCAGTTTCTGTCACTATAATGCTGCTTGGGGTCCCTTAGAGGGGTATATGTTATTGCCGCGGGTCGCCTTGATTTTTGTTCGCTTGCTGTCTCGCTGAATTTGAAACCCGCCACAAAGTCAGTATTTCATCGCCTCACAACAACCGTTGATAATAGCGCATTTTTTTTCACACTTTTCCGTATAATATTGAAACAGTATTTTGATATTGAAAAATTACACACTTCAGCTACGCAAACTACACAAAAAAGTGCACTTTTTTTGACAGTTGTAGAAAAAATATTGTATGCCGCACGTGAGTAAAGTGTTTTTTTACTCGAAGGAATTGCCGCACTTCACCTTCGGCGTCGTGTGTAATATTTCCTACACGTAAAAAAAGTACCATGTCACTTGTTAGATAAATAACTAATGTGTATGAACAAAAAAAAAAGCATGTATAAACAGGTAGTGCAGATTGAGAAGTACAATGGAATGACACAATATTATTGTGAAGTTATTGGAAACATTGGTAAAATTAGAATTAATAAATATAAATATATAGATATTAGAAATATTGAAAACATCGAAAGTATTAGTGGTATTCAAATATTAGAAATATCAATGGAGTATGAAAAATAAAAATATTAAAGATCATAAGGATTTGAATGTTATTGAAGGTTGGCTAGAAGTGGGTTAAGTATTATCCGGGTAAGGTTGCCTTTTTCAATCAGTGTTGATTATTCTGTTGAAAAAATGTTGTTTTTTATCTAGTACCCATTTTTTGTTCTAGTTTTGAATTGTATGAGGCTTTGCTGTTTCTAATATTCAATGGCAATTGTGAGAGTTTGCTACTCAAGTATGCACAACTACGTTGACTAATGGTTTTTCCACACAATATCGAGTGAAATTCATTTCCTTTCTACATTGTTGCATATCTATGAGAGGGTGTATGAAGGAGTATTTTATTTTTGAAGACATTGGTTAATATATCCAAGCTGTGGAGTTACCTTATATCATATATTTGAGTTTCATTGTATACCTTATAACATTCAAATTTTATTTATATTAGATAATGTGTATTTGTGGGTTGATTACCACAATCTTGTTAATTTGATTGTTGTTTGAATAAAAATCCAAAGTCGGTCTTTACACCAGTTTTATATTATAGTATGTTTTAGTATTTGTTGAAGTATATATTGAACAAAAAATCATTGCTCAGTGCATTCTATATGACAGGAAGGGATTTCTATAGGTATAGGAGAAAAACAAGCTAGATATTGTATTTCTCTTTTGAGTTATCAATTAATACATTTTTACGCATTTTTATTTTTTTATAATTTGTTATATTTTCATGAAGGAGTCTTATAACATCTACAATGGAGTCCGCCAAGTTATTGTCTTTCAGAATGGTTATTATCATCTTCCGTATCCTGGTTGCTAGTAAGTCCGGTACTATCATTTAATAATTGTTCAATACGGTCTTCTACCTATTTCTCTGTGGTTTCCTTTGCGATTTTGTTTATTCCTTATTATCCATTCTCCAAAAACAAAGAGTATTATCTAGATTCAATATCCCGCAGATAAAGAAAAAAACACTGATTCTTCATGAAATTAATTATTAATTTTCTTTGAGTTTTCGTTCGTATTTCAAGTCGGATAATTGCTGAACAAAACTAAAATTATTTCGCTCCGTGGAGACTTTAACAAAACTATACTATACGAATTCATGCCATTGCGTTGTTTCAATTGTAATAATCTATTATTTATTACTTATTGAGGCTAACAAAAAAATAAAAACTTAGAAAGGACCTTTGATTTTTTTTTATTTGTATGAATTATCATTACTGTTTTCATATATGAAAAAACTATTAGATTACATTATACATTTTTGAAAACAAAAATCTTGACATTTTGTTCATTAGAAAATATTATTATTGAACAAAAAGTTTAAACAAAACATTAAATTATTATTTTTTTTTTACAAGGTTCTAATATTTCTGTTTCTTACAATTCAATTGTTTATTGAATGAACAATTTGTTATAAACAATCACTGAATGTTCGTATTTGTGTAGAAAAAACAATTAATTTTTTCTCAATATTTTTCATCACAATTGTTAATTTAATACATGCCAAGGTGGCTATCAAATTTGATAAGTTATTAACATCTATATCTTTTGAACTATTACATATATGATAATTAGCATACAGGACATTTTATGAAGAATTAACTGATCTTCAAAATAAGTATCTGAATGGGTGTGTAACTATTGTTGATCTTTATTTACATGCATTTGCTTATAAAAATTGAAAGTTTTCTCAATATTTTCTAATCATTCATGACTTATAACTCATTAGCTACTGCAGATACACTGATAGACCTTTGAAAACAATCCAACTAAGTGATAAAATATCTACAAAATTAGTTATCAATCCAACCTATATTTCTAATATTTTAAATGATAAACGCACTGGAATTAACAATCATCTGATATGTATTCCCTTTATTTATTCTATATATCTAATATCTATTGTTTATTTAGAAATAAATTTTTTCCTTCCGGTTTCCCATTTTGAGATGTTATTTCTATTGAGAAAATTTGAAAAATCTAGTTAAGTAAATGAAATGATTTTATCCAAAAAACATGCCTATTTTCAAATAAACTAGTGAGAAACTTATAGAAACCATATTATATAAAAATTAAAAAAAAAAAAAAAAAAGTGCGTTTATAATTTATACTATTAGAGCTATTTTTTAATCAGAAATCAATATGGTAGAAATTTTATCACTCAATGAAATCGACTTGAAGGTCAATCATTGCATCTAGTTATGAGTCATGGAAGATTAGAAAATATCAAGAAAATGCGTGATTTATGATCAATATTCCAATTACTCACTTATTCAGATAATAATTTTGAGGATCAGTTAAATTTTGATTGTTTTTTTCTTCATCTCAACGAATATAAACACATTCAGCGATTGTTTATATCATATGGTTCATTTGATTTACAATTGAATTATGATCAAACATTTTTTCCTCAACCTTGTAGGGAATCTCAAATGGTTAATTTTGAAGTCACATATTCTTCTTTTAATTTTGTTTGAATGATGAACAAAGTAAAAACTATTATAAACAATAAAAGAAATGGATTTTATTGAATAATATTTTGAGTTTGTGAACTGGACTATCCATTCGGCTTTCGTCCATATCGCCCAAAATGAGTCTTTGTTTTTTTTTTTCCTTTTTTTGCAATCGAACTCTACCAGAACTGCGTTACACTCCAAAGGGGATATACTCAAGGGATAAATTCTATACACATCGCCTCCGCTGGGGATGAGCAAAAAAATCAATGGAACATCATAAGAATTCATTCTTCGTCTTCCACGTGAACGTTGTGCATATAATGCAGCCCGTGGATGCTAGTTATGTACTAACTTTTGGAATGAAAGTTTCCATGAAATACATCTGGAGGATCCCATGTGGAAATTATCTTGTCAAATAATGTATACTTCGTAATTTGTTACAACAAACTTTTTCAATTTTATTCTCAGAAGTGAGTAAAAAGCTGAAAACTTTTTGTTATTTACGATAAACCAGGAAATTATGCGAAAAATAATGTTGAATTAATACATAGATGATTATAATTTAGTGATGTTAATGATCCAACATATAACCAATGAAAAAAATTTTTTTAAGAAACCACTCACATTTTTGTTGAATTAATCATTGATACAAGAAATTTTTAAGAAACCTCAATTATCATTTACTTATCAAAAAATAAAAAAGAAGTTTACTGAATAACTAAAAAAGAATCTCCTTACTACCAGTGATGTCGAAAATTGTCGAGTATGCTGAAAACATTTAAACTAACAATTTATCTGACAGTAAATAATATATTGGCTACTTCTCAGTTTGGCTCTAGAGAACATCGATTCAGTATTTTCCATCTTGGAACAAACTTTTCTAACGAAACAAAAAACAAAAAACCATCGTTTAGTATTTTTGTGTCATTTCTAAAGCATTCGACTGCGTTGATTATGAAATACTTTTAAAATAATTGGATTATTATGGTATACGCGAAAAAGAAAACGGATGGTTCAGAAGTTATCTAACAGATAGGAAGATGTATATTGAAATATCAGAAACTGAAAGAAAAGTAGGATCAGAATTGAGTGGAGTTCCTCAGGTCTCGATGTTGATCGAAAACAGTAAATGATACGGAGTTAGTGGAAGTAGACATAAGTTGCCCATTGTGAACAATTAAACGATGTTTTCAAATCAGACATATCACCAACCGTTTTCAAAATATACGGAAAAACCGAAATGGCCCATTTTCTATTTTTTGCGTTAGCGCCTCCATTTCCAGGAATATGGAAATATGTTCGGGTAACTTTCTTTTTTCGAATTTGCTTTGGTGTGCTGTGCTTTCAATACGACGTTTCGTCCTCCGATGGCCACCCTCATCTCTATTTTATTCGAATACGGATCTGAATTTTTTCAATAAATTTAAATAGTCCTATCTTACAGAGTTCAGATATGTATCTTACTTTTTTTTTAATTTTTCTGCCCATAAATTCCATCAGCAAGGTCCGAATAATAAAAATCCTCCCATTCAGAAAACAGGCCTGATTTTATTTTTGTTCGTATTTAAAAAGTTATTTGTGTTAAGTTGCGAGGATAAAATTCAAAATAAATCTACCTTGAAAACTCAAACTTGAAATTGAATCGAGATCAATATGATGAAAATTTACCGTTTATGAGATGCCAATAGTGGTACGACAAAAAATACGGCCTTTATAAATGACCTAGTGGCAAATTTTCCATATGCATTTTTTACAATGTTTGCAGACATTACACCTATAATTTGTGAAAGTGGCAATTTGAACTCATAAAAATGCCATGCTCAGAACTTGATTGTAAAAACATGTAAAGATAATGCGATTCCAATACACAATACAACTAACTATGGGTGACCCAATTATATGATGGCCAAAGATCGAAACGATGGTTTGATATTTTCCTAATAAGTTCATCCAATATTGCTTCTGTTCTCGATTTATATGATTTGTGTTGAATACATTTTTCTCTCCTTTGGAATGTGTAGGAAATATTTCGTCAAGATATAGTAAAAACGATATTATGCAATATACAAAAACCATTTTCAGATCATTCCAGCACTTGAACTGTATCACAACTGCGAAACATTGCGGAAGCTACGTACTCGAGGGATAAATTCTGTCCGCATCGCGTCCTCTGGGAATGAGGGAAAAATCGATGGAAAAGTATCATCAGTTCATTCTTCGCCATCTACGTGAACATTGCGTATCTTGTACAGCCCGTGGATGTGAGTTATAAACTTACTTTTGAAAGGAAAGTATCCATGAAATACATTTGGTGAATTCCATGTGGAAATTATTCCGTCAAATAATGCATACTTCATGATTTGTTATAACAAACTTTTTCAATTTCATTTTCGAAAGAAAGTGAACGTACGTGCAGTTTCTGTTCAGACATCAGTTCAAAACTTTTCGTTATTTATAGTGGACCAGGAAACTATACACAACATACACATTTCACAAAAGAGAAACATGAGAATGAGAATGGAAATGTTCTTTTTCGTAAGACGTGGTTACAAATAATTTGATTATCCAGAATGCACACACAATGGAGACTCTCTCCTCTATTCTAATATCACACCGAAAAATGAGTATAGCAGACTTTTCGATAAGTCGGCTTTCAGTTATGTTGAATTATTTTGTTCAGTAAGTCAGGCGAATTATGAATTGTTATTCAATGCTCAGATACGCGTTCGATATAGAACAATTGGAGCTGATTTGGATAAAAATGTTTGTAGATTGCAGGGGAATCGATTGTAGGTACCGGTTTATTCACTTTAATTACCCACCCCTCATCATAGTAATTATTGCCTATAGAAAAAAGTATGTAAAAATTGAGTGGTTATGACTGATTTTTGATAAAATGCTATCAAAAATAGAGTAGAGTGCAGATTTCAGAATATTCAATTTTTTTTGAATTGGATACCCTGTATGTTATTGCATTTTTGAATTGAACTTTTTTTCCTGATTTCAAAATTATGCCATATGTTACCCCTATCTTATACCGTTTTTGAGTTATTGAACGTCGAATAACTAGTTGTTACTGTAAATACCTATCCTATGAAAGTTAAAATTTTCAAAGTACCCTATAAAAATGATAACTATATTATGTTTGTTTAGTAACATTTCCTCAATGGAATAATCAAAATGTTATATTTTTTGGATATTGAAAAAATTTAATAATACACAGGGTATCCATTAAAAAAACAATTATCCCCTGAAATCTGAACGCTACTGTTTTTCTGATAGCATTTCATCAAAATTCAGTCATAACCACACAAATTTTACATTAAACTTTTTTTTCTATAGGCAACAATAACGATGATGAGAGATGGGTAATTTATGGTGAATAACCCGGTATATTGATGCAGAATTCCAGGACTCCTTGCGAAGTGAATTAATTTACAGGGGAAATCTGAGGGCAACAGTGAAACCCCTTCGAAAAACTTAAATTCGTACCACATTTTATTTTTCTTCTTCCCGCTATCCCAATCTTCATCCAAATTTTTATTTCTTTTTTCAATAATTATGGTGAGTAAATTCCCTCCAGGGTAAACTCACTATGACTGTTTTGTGCGACAAGAATATCCTGCGAAACGGTCAATCTCACTGACGAAATTGTTTTGTATGAAATTATGAAAAACGGTCCGGATCCCGTCCTCGTGACGTGAGATATTTTCTAAAAATATCGTCGCTACGTGAGGTCGGTGAGAAAAATAACAAAAATAAGTGGGAATTAGATAACCTAGGAGATATTGAGACTTGTTGGAGTAGCTTGTGATAGGGGTTCTAATTTTAGTTTCTGACAATTTCACATGGTTATTTCCATCAGCGACATATGTACGATTGACAAATGATTGACGCCAACACAATAGTCACCTGAGCTTTTTTCTACCATTTTTCATTTGGGTCGAAACGATTATCGTTCTATTCTAGTTGAAAAGGGGTTGTGACACTGAAAAACTAGAATAGTACTACAACCAAAGAATATGATGAATTAATCTGAAAAAATAATTGTTTAGATAGCCAAATAAATTTGATTGTTTCGAAAAGTTACTACATTCACCAAATGGTTCTTTAATGAAGGAAAATTATCACATGATATAATCACCAATAATAGCACGTCTCCATTATTATCAATCAAAAAATAAATTGAGCCCGGTGCCTGTACTCATATAGGGGAGACCGGGGTTGGAAGTCACATTTTTTTCTTTTGCATTTTTAGTATCCCTGTTCTTAGGTTAGCAATCACATTATATATATATATATATATATATATATATATATATATATATATATATGTATATATTGTTATGTTATGAAAAACCAGGTATATATTTTAAAAAGAAAAAACCCATAAAAAGAATAATTAATAATAGCTATTAGTTTCAAGAGATTGTTATTACATAATTTTAGAAGTTCTATTTCCTTTATAGGCCTATATATGATATGAATAGATGAAAATGTCCAAATTATATAACAAAATAAAAAAACCCATAATTCTTCAAAAGACAACAAAAAACTAGATTTACAAAATTTTCCTGAATAAAATGTGATCTACAAATTTATAAATTTAAACATACCGTAAAATTAAAAAAAAGGAAAACTTCTTGATGACAATAGCCAATCAGGGAACAGTATGGTCACATGTAGAATTTGAAATTGTGTGGGAAAGAAAACGAGAGAGTGTCAGAGGCAATTATTATTGAAATTTGTACATAGATAATAAGAATGGAGAAATAGTTTTATGTATAAGTTATGACAAATAACCACAAACAGTGAAAAAGTGACAATATAGTGCGCGAATTCAAAAATTCGAATCGTAGGGAAGGAACAAAATTGGTATCCAGGTGACAACAAACAAAGCCACAGAGGGAGATCGAAAATGAGTTTAAAACGAATGCCACGTTATATTTTTCGGAGAAAAAATAATGGAATAATTTCCACATTATAAGTGGAAACCAAGATTACCTTATTTGTACACCGTATACAAGTATCCAAGGCTGATTGCTGAATTTGTATGGTCCTTTTCTATTTGGTATTGGAGTTCCTGATAGCATTGGAGTCAAAGGGAATCCAAATCCTGGCTTGTATTGAACAGCGACAGTTCCAGACAGGTATAAACCTTCCATAGTGCACATTCCGAACTGAACAATTTCACTAATAAAGCATATTCCATCGGAAGAACTTTATTTCAATTGATTTCGAACTATTAAAGAAATTTTCACTTTCAAGGTAAAAGTGAGGTTGTGTATATTTTACCAATAAACTTTCCTCATCACCTTAGAGTAAGTTATCTTTCGTAGGCCAGGTAAAATTAAGTTTTCTTGAATAAAGGAAATAATTGCTTTTTGATACTTTGTCGTTTGTTTTCTACAATGATCAACAATCATACTTATGACCATTGAATAAATTGAATTTTGACATATCAAGCAGTGGCTAGTGGCTCAATTGCCTGAACCGGCTATCTGAGACAAGGGGCGTACCAACTGAGTTTAGCTGTGGTAAGGAAAATGCTAACAATTGACAGCAACGTGACGAAAGAACAGTGACGTAGCTAGCAATTATTATTACATTGCAAAATATATTATACAGGGCACAAAAAATTATCTATATCATAACAATTTGGCTCACAAAGAAGAGCAAAAACTACTAGCAATCTTCATTTTATAAAAACAATTATTATATTTACAAAATTATCATTCTATATATATATATATATATAGTGTATTTATTATTGTTTGTTTATTATTGTTCAACAAAAAATTGAGACTTTTTCTGTTGCAGTATCTATTTAGGAAATATTACAATTTTTGTGAAAAAAGAGAAGTGTGACTTTTAACCCCGTGTCCAGGATGGTTGTTACATTGTCTGGGGTAGGTAGTCACATGGTGAATCAAGGGGGGAATATACTTCTTGAATCAAATGAGTATTTTTATTGAATATAAAATGTTGTACATAACCCAAGAAAAAATCGAAAAAAGTCTTATTCATAATAAAAAAAAAATAAGCAACATTCGCTTCAAGCGAGTGACTTGTCTCTTCGGACACGATATTATATATATATATATATATATATATATATATATATATATATATATATATATACAGGGTGGGGCATCCCATACGACACGGTCCCTGTAAACCAAACCATGAATTTTTTCGGTAATTTCTCCATTTCCTTATATGTATATTGTAAAGGCTACAAAAGGAAATTATTTTGGAGTCCACAGGGTGGCTCAAAAAAGTGTGACATATCAAAGTTGTGTTTTTTTTAATGTATTTCATTATACTTCTGAATAGGTCAGGAAAAAATAATATGATTTCATATAAGGTACTATAACCGTTCTCGAGTTATTGATTTTTTTATGACAATGCTAGGTACAATTGGAAACTAAATAACATCGAAATGTATAGAAATCATCCCTTCGAATTCTGACCAAGCATAAAAGAGGTTTTGGGCTATTGGTTTCGATAAAACCCGTTTCTCAATATTATACAAAATGTTCAAAAATCATTGTCACTTTTTTATAATTTCGGACAAAGATAACTTTGTTATTTCAAATAGAACACCCTGTATTTTTTTGGTCTGTACAATATAAAATTCAATTATCATTCATTTCATTCTGGGGTTCCCTATACCTAACCTGAATAGTTTTTCAGATATTGGCTTTTTCAAATAGTAGTTCTTATTTCAATACATTCTTTGAATCAGGATAGCTTTAAAACGATATTTATTCAACTTGTTGAAAGCATTTTTATCGACAGTTATTGTGTTTAACGTTATTCAAAACATTCACAGAATTATTAGCGTCGAAAATGAAATCTTATCCCATTCAAGAGCGGATAGATATTATTTTAGCGATTGGTGAGTGTTTAGGGAATTGCTTTCTGGTGTCGAGGGTGTATGCCCAAAAATATCCAGACCAGATTCATCCAAACAAGTTGGTTTCCAAATGATTGCTATATCAATTTCGTAGGACTGGAAGTGTAGCTTATGAAAAGGCAAATAGACCAAAACCTATCATTGGAAATGAGGAAAATGAATCTCTCATTATGGGATCAATCATAGAAAACCCTCATACGAGTCAAAGTAAGATCGAGAAAGATACAGGGATAAGCAGACGGAGCATTTCTAGGGTAATAAAAAATACAAATTTCACCCGTACCGTATTCAGATGCACCAGGAATTATATGAAATAGACTTCCATCGCCGAATCGAGTTTTGTCTATGGGATCTGGACAAGTTTAGTGAGGATGAACATGTTTTGGATTTTATTTTATTCTCTGATGAATCTACTTTTCATAACAATGGCTCAGTGAACAGACACAACTTCCATTATTATAGTGATGTGAATCTTCTTTTTTTCCGCACTCTGGATCACCAGAATAGATGGTCTGTTAACGTGTGGGGGGGAATTATAGGTACACAAGTTATAGGACCATACTTTTTCATGGAAACTTAAATGGTACATTTTTTTACAAGTTTTACGAGATGATCTGCCTGAGGTTCTGGAGAATGTGCCGCTGAACGGATGTGTTTACAATTGGATGGGGCTCCGGTACATTTCAAATTCAGTGTCAGACAGTTTTTGAATATGTGCTTTCCGAATAAATGGATTGGTAGGGAAGGACACAAAATTGGCCAGCGAGATCACCAGATTTGACTTGAATCAATTTTTTCCCATGGGGATACTTGAAAAATGAAGTTTACGACACTCCTCCAACCACACTGGAAAATATGAAGGAGATAATAAGGGCTGCTTTTCGAAGAGTGACGCCTCAAATGTTATCAAATGTTAAGAAGTCTTTCATAGAGAGAGTGGCTCTTCATATTCAACAGGATGGTCGTCATTTCGAGCACCCACTTTGAATGAAATATATTTGTGTTTCATATTTTGTTGTTGTTTCAGTTGAATAATAAAAAAAATTGTATAGTCTGTTTAATGAACTACTGTCAGAATATGAATGTAAATGATAACTTCATTTTAGTGAACAGTAACTAATATCGATGAAGTGAAGTTTAACAACTGTCAATGAGAATTCTGTGAGCAAATCAAATAAATGTCGTTTCAAAGCTATCTTGATTCGAAGAATGCATTGAAATAAGAATTCCTATTTGAAAAAGCCAATATCTGAAAAACTATTTAGGTTAGGTATAGGGAACTCCAATATGAAATGAAAAATAATTGAATTTAACATTGTTCAGACCAAAAAAATACAGGGTGTTCTGTTTGAAATAACAAAGTTATCGTGGTCCGAAATTATCAAAAAGTGACAATGATTTCTGAACATTATGTATGATATTGAGAATTGCGATGCCTCTCTTGCGTCAATGTTACAAATGATTTCTGGTGAGTACTCTCTTTTGGAAAACATTTTCCTTTGCCTCATTCATCTATATGAGTTCCTAATCAAAACTGGAATAGAAAATCAAATAACTAATCTGAATAAAAATGCAAATTTTCAATTTTGAATATTTTTTTTGAGTTAGGGTTCTTTTAGAATATCTGTCAGATGTAGTTCAATGTCCGGCGTGACTTTGGCCGGGAAAGCAGTTGTTTTCTGTTAGACATTTATAAAAAATACTTCATTTTTATCTTGGGTTTTCCAATTCACAGAAAAATATTTCTATTCAATATTCAATTGAGAATGTTTTCTTTTTCAACATGGTAATTTTGTATTCTGTACATCGAGTCACTGTATGTGGTGGGCTCAAAATCCCGTGAATAGTCATTTTTGTATTTTCATTTTCCTTGATTGTAATGACATTTAATTTTGAAAGCACCTACCGTACATTTATCGCGAAGCGAACTGATTTTCTGACTTGAAATAGTATATTTCATTAGGAGTCGAGAAAATAGGCTTTTTCCGGACGTGCACGACAAGTTCCCGTGGGAGGCGCAGCCGAGCACGGGAAGTCGTGCAAGCACGAAAAAAGCATTTATGGACGTGTAATGAACAATATTTTTCATTGTATCTACCTGAAAACCACAGATTGTTAAGAAACATTTAGTTTTAAAGATTAACGAACAAAAACATGTATTTTCAATTTTTACTAATTGAAATATTTATGGTACAATTTGTGTTGTTGTAAATAGCTAATCCTTCAGCAGCTACTTCAGTTTCGATAACTGTTATTGATAAAGTCGAAGGTGCTACTATATTAATAGAAGTATTCAGTTTTTGATTTTCCCCCACTGCATTGTATTCTGATATTGGCGTTGTTTTTACTGTTATTGAATGGCTGAACAATTTACGAGAAACTTCAATCTTTCTGCTTACCGATTCTTCGATGAAGCCTTCAGCCACAGTCGAGGAACGCTAACGTGCTTTTTTAAAGAAAGCAGATCTCCTCCGCCCTCGACCAACAAAGATGCTGAAGATTGTCTTAAGCCGTGTCCAGTGTAATCTTCCGGATTTTCTAGGTTCAGTTATTCAGCAATCGGCTTTGTTGTACCACTGATTGTATGACACCCTGCATGTTGAGCAAAACATCTAGCATTACGATACGCAATAACAAATCTTTTACTATTCATGTGTGTAGGTCTTAGATTAATGTATTTACGATAAAAAGTGCATCCTGCCTTTGTCATCATGAAACTTCTTGATTTGTGATTTTTTTAAATCTCGAAGGAATACAATCAAAACCGGCCATTATCTTCCACGTCTTCCAAAGTCAGACGAATCAAGTCATCTCTTCGGCAGGCATCGAATATGCCAAATGTTAAAATTACTTTACTCAAAAACCACTTCTGGTGCTTCAAGTATGAATTTGGCG
The DNA here is from genome assembly GCA_018342105.1 of Gonioctena quinquepunctata. Classification (NCBI taxonomy): domain Eukaryota; kingdom Metazoa; phylum Arthropoda; class Insecta; order Coleoptera; family Chrysomelidae; genus Gonioctena; species Gonioctena quinquepunctata. The sequence goes on from JAFIRS010004620.1 coordinate 20,566, forward strand.
ATTTGGTCAGCAGTTAATACTTTGGACTTTTCCGGTGTGTAACCAACACTTTCTCGTTTGAGAAATGCAGTGGTTTTTGGTAAATTATCAACATTTCCATTTTCTTACTGCCAGACAACTTTTTATCATTGAAAATTGACTCCATAAAGTTGAAGCTTTCATGAATTTGTTTTTTCCTTACGAATAAACGAGGAGAATATCATCACTTACATATATAACTTTCTGCACTTACTTTTGCCGCTTCACGTGATATTTCTTCCTCTGGTGAAATCATTTTTAAATATTTCCACTAAAAATATCCAAATATTGTCACAAAACAAGCGTCATTTACCACGTTGCTATGGAAAAATACAAACAATTTGCTATTTCTAGAGAACTGTCAATAACATATTATTTTATTTTGACATGTGAGTAGGCAGCTGATAGATAGATATATATATATATTTGGTGATTTGAATATTATCAATTACACAAGTCAGTAGTACAAAATGGTCATATGAGTTATCGTAAAATACAAACACATGGCACCAACAATAAATATAGCATAAGTTAACAGAAAACGTGCAAATATTGGCTATTATAGCAGTTGGGAAATATAAATAGATAAGTACTGCAAAACTGAGAAGATGGGTATTTTATGTATCAGTTATTTTGACACATGAATATTCGCTTATAGAAGAAAAATTGTACCTTAGTGCCATCTGCTCAATTGAAATTTTGAAATTGGATGGTGTTCTGCTCTTTGTAACTATCAGGTAGTTCATTGTATAGATCCACATTCAATGAATTATTGGATGACGTTTTCAGTCGGAATCTAGGGTTAATGAGTGAATTGTTATTCCGTGTACGATAGCTATGTATGTTGTTATGTCTGATAAATAAGTGATTTCATCGATGAATCTCTATAAGATAGTGAAATAAATATAAATCCGGTAATGTCATGATGTTCAATTCAGGGAATATAGGCTCACAAGTGTCCCTGGGTCCTGCACCAGCAATTATTCTGACAGCCTTTTTTTGGAGGATGGAAATGCGTTCGGTCTGTGAGGAATTGCCCCACAAGTTTATTCCGTAGGCCAAGTGTGAGTGGAACAGAGAGAAATACGACATTCTGAGGGCCGTACTGCTGAATGATTTCTTCAGTCTTCTCAGTTAAAAAATTGGGTAGAGAGTTTTTTGCTCAGATAATCGATGTGGTCATGCCTTTTGAGTTTGCTGTCAAGATTAATTCCTAAAAGTTTGACAGTTCCATGAGAGATATCATTGTTCATAGAGAAAGTTATTTCTTGAGTTTTTTTCTGGATTATTTACAAGTCCGTTAGGTATAAGCCACTCTACCTTGGTTTGTGTAGTGTGGTCATGTTTTAATAATGTGGCAGTACTGTTGCTAGAGTGAAGGAAAGTTATATTATCCGCGAAGAGGATGCAATCAGATGGCTGTATATGATAGAATAAGTCGTTGACATATATTATAAATAGAAGTGGTCCAAGTACGGAGCCTTGAGGCACTCCTATCGTTGCCGGTTTTGTTTCGGAAACTGTTCCATTGAAAGATACGTATTGTTGTCTACCCTTTAAATAAGACTCGAAAAAGTGAAGGGCAGTGCCCCTGATGCCATAACATTCACATTGATGACACTAGCGCACCGTAAAATTTTCCGTGCGGATGCACGGAAAAAGCCCACTTCCGGTGCGCTAAATGAGCATCTGAATATAGGGTTTCAGATAGGTATAATGAAAAACTTCTTATCGTATTTGGGTGGTACGAAAAATTTCTTCATTTGATATATTCTGGCTATTTTCTATAGCAAACTTGACGCCCGACTAATTGAACAGTGGTGTATTCTGATTTGACGAACTAGTGGTGAGTGATTGGTAGAATTCCACTCACAACCTACCCATATCAATCTGAGCAGCCTATCGACATAAGTGTTTGAACTTTCCATAATATTTACTTAGATTCTTCAAACTCACCATTTTGAGCATGATGAGGATAATACAGAAATCCGCCATTGTATTCCGAATTTCATGTTTCCACCACCTCGATAACTATCCAGTTAGTTTCCATCTAAGGAATTTATGTGATAAAGCAATAATCCCCTAATAGGCACAAAGTAATGAACTCCAAACAGCATATTCTGGTAGTATATACACTCCATTTCTTCGAACATTTTCGAGATGGAAGACGTATATATGTATATTTATAGCGAGAGCTACTCCGCTATTTACCTGTTAAATTTCCATCTTGACAATTACGAAAGCTGAAAGTCGGGCTGAAAGTTTCTGAACTTGAATGTTTGTCTGAGTAGAATTGATGACATGGCAGGGCGGTATTTATTCGTGATGAAACTCCCAGATATCTTTTCTTGTATTTTCTTCCATCAAAGAATTTTCGAAGGTTTTTTTTTTCATATAGAAAGGGTAATATTCCTCGAAATTTTCTGTTTTTACTCAGTGGTAGTTTCGATATAACATCGAATAGGAGTTGAACAGAATATTCCAAAAAACTCTCGGTGATACCCCACAATATTTATCACCATCTTGAACAGGGATGGTGTATGTTTCATACCTATAAGGGTCCATCATCAGCCACAAATCAAGAGTACGCTGAAGTACGTCATAAAAAAAATTAAAAACTCTTGATGTTCTCAAAAAAATGGTTATACTTTCAAACCTCATAATACTAGTCCTCGTTTTCAGCTGATGATAGACCTTTATGCATCCAAAACATGTATTATTCCTGTTTAGAAGGGTTAATTAACATTGTGGGTTATGACTGAGGGTTTTCTTGGACCTCTCGTATTAATTTCACCTGAAACGTTTTTTGTAAAAGTACCTAGCAAATATGATTTTGTTGATGATTTCCATGGAAATATAGTATGTAGGCTACAGAGTACAGAGTTTTGAAAAAACACTTGAGTGTCGCAAAAATAAACAATTATAATACCTGTTACATCAGAAGCCCATTTTTCGTGGATGGAAAGTCATATACAGCAGAGGAGCTGGAAGGAACCCAAACTGCTGATGAAAACATCGCAAAAGCAGCCAGCGAACCAAATACCCCAACCCACAGTAAACAAAAGGCAGAAAACAATAGAAAAATCGCCGAAAAAAAAAGACCTAACAACTAAATCTATTCAAGCAACTACAGGAATCAAAACAAATATTAAAACACGCTCAGGGTTGGTTTACAGCAATACATAAATTATACTTATTTCACCTTTTTCTTTTCTTTTGCTGATGGTAGGAAGATAAAACAAGTATTCTCCAATTCACTTAGTATCATACTATCAGATGAAAGATAACAATTACCACTGTCCAACTGTATTATTCATAATATTTATTGTCGAAATGGATCCATCATACTCGAATACAAAAATGAACCAATAATCACAAATGAAATTGATAGCCTTGATGGAACAATTTACCGAACATCATGAAGAAATTAAATTCAGCTCGACTTTTCAAAAACAAATTAAAGGAATGGATTTTTTCAAATTAACTATTTTTGTACAATATAAACAATTGTGTATGATGTGTATGCTGTATGAGTGTGTATGTGTGCATAAGGGTGTATTTATGTATGTGTATATCTGCATATATTCATTAGCAAAGAATACGTACCATTCTTCATCCAGGTCTTTAACCATATCTTAGTATGTATATCACAATCGTAGTTATAAGTGCTATAACTGAAAATCAAACTGGTAACTTTCATGAAAGTGATTAATTAGTTAAAAAAATTTTTTTTAGATCAAATACAAACTTATTTCAGATCAAATATAAACTATAAACTATTTATACCCGAAGACAAGTTCTTTGATGAACTTAGACGGGTACTCAACCTCCCTTGTTTATTCAGTGTACCTACATCGCTATAACAATAGAATATTCAATTTTTTTTCTCTTACTATGTTATTCATGCTGTATTTGTTATAGTTATAATATAATTATTATTTATATTAGGTTATGAAGATATATATATATATATATATATATATATATATATATATATATATATATATATATATATATATATTGTGTGTATAGATATATCTATAATTTGTATTCATGTATAAATGTATGATTTCTTTCTTGATTTCCTGAATAAACAAACATTCATCCATTCATTCATAGCTCCATTTGATTTTTGTACTTGTTCACGATTTCTATTCCTATATAGATTACTAGCTGGTGCCCGTGACTTCGTCCGCGTAGAATTTGTATTTTTGCTGGTTTTCTCTATGTGATACCATCTAGCTTCGAACATTAATTCGACAGTTTGTCAGATTTAATGATTCAAAAATGACGGATTTTCGTACATCTCCTTTTTTACCACCTTAGGAGTTAAATTTCCTTCCTTAGTGCTCACCTACAGTGTCAAAAAAACCCACATGCAAATTTTCACGATCCCAGCCCCAGGAGTTTGAGCTGTGCGTTGATATGTCAGTCAGTTATTCTTTTGTATATTTAGTTATATTATAGACCTGTAGAGGAGCAAGAATGTTCACGAAACTTTGGCATTGAAATTGAAAAACACTGAGTGTTGTCTGTTGAGAGTTCACTTGCCCGTGATCATAAGAAGTAATTATTATTAATATTAATCGGATATGTGACAGACACTGAATGCGCATTCTCTTTTGGCTTCTCATCAATTTCATGAATGAATGCAGAAGAGGGTGGTGTACTGAATAGTTAATTCAGATTAACGATAAGAAAAATGAGACAGTGTGTGTGAAAATCAATACCGTTTATTTGTATATTATGATGACTTTCCTTTGTAGTTGTTTGGGAACAATACTCAGTGAGAGTTTTTCCAAATTCAATGTTTTCATATTTCATGTGAAACTACGAACTCGTCCAATTGACCTACTGAAAATAAATGATTATAGACAGCAGGAAAGCCGTTGTGCAGAATGACCATGAAATAAAAAACTGTAAATACCGATTAGTCGACAACGGAAAACAGAAATGCGCAAAAATGGAAATATTGTTTCATTGAAAACACATATTTATGTGATGTAATCGATAAAACGGACCATAACGATGGAAATAAACTCACTGAACTGAAATATACGTCAATATCAGCCCTTTACAGGCTCATAAAATGTTTGAATATTGTTTATATGAGCCTGAATGGATACTGCATCAGTTCATTCATGTTTTCCTCAGAATATATGTTTTGTATATGCCACAAAGTCTACAGAAGAGGCGGGTTTATTCTGAATAAAACTATACGAAATTCAATGGAAAAATCAAATGATTATTAAAAAAACCTCTTTAAGGATAAGCTTTTTTCAAATGCGCTAAAATGTAAAGAATAAATCCTTTGGATGTGCGATGTAGGTAATTCCGTGAGTTATAGATTCGAAAGCTGTAGCGCAAAGTTTTCAGTTTGAATACAAAGCACCAAGCTTGTGATGATCTAACTCATTTGAATGAAAGCTTGTCTTTGAGAAGGTTTCTTCATTCAATATTTTATTTTGTGCTTTTTAGTAAGTAAGCCTTAATCTATGTATTTTTGTTAATGCATCGTCATTTTGGGGCCTTTGTCCTGTGACTTCTGAGATATGTAGTTCTTCAACGAAGAAACCATTTGAAGATTAACTCGTCCGCCATCCTGGAGCTGCCATCTTCAATTTATAGGTTCTGTCAAAAAATCAATAATCTTCGGCTAAATTAATATCCGACCCCTAAAAGCCCGACATATCAATTTTGAATAGAAACGGTACATTATCACAAAACTTTTGTCCACCATCTTTGAGCCGTTATCTTGAATTTTTGAATTGACAATGAATTCATGATCTCCGACCCTAAAAACCATCCAAACCAAAAAATCATAATCTTCAACTCCGAAAAGCCCTATATACCAATTTTAATAGAATGGAATCATAATTACAAAACTCGTCCGTAATTTTTAATTCATGAATTTTGACAAACAATTCATAATTTCCAACCCCGAAAACCTTCACATACCAATTTTGAATAGAATCTGATCATAATCACAGAGATCGTCCGGCATCATGGAGCCACCATTTTGATTCTATGAATTTTGACAAAAAATTCATAATCTTCGACTCCGAAAACCCCCACACAACAATTTTGAATCGAATTGGCCACAATTACAAACCTCGTTCCAATCTTGGAGCCGTCTTAAATTTGTGAATTTTGAATGAAAACTCATAATCTCCGAACCCGAAAACATTCACATACCAATTTCGAATAGAATCGGGCCATTATGACAGGGATCTACGGCCATCTTAGAACCGCCATTTTTATTTTATGAATTTTGACAAAAAATTCCTTATCTTCGACCCCGAAAACCCTCATATACCAATTTTAAGTCGAGTCGAACCATAAACACAAATCGCGTCAGCCATATTAGCCGCTATTTTGTTTTTTTCTATAACAAAAATTACATAATGCATTGTCACGGAAACTATGAACACCAAATTTTGGGAACTATAAACACCAATCGGGCAACTAGAAACAACTAGAACAGAGATCCACATTAACTAATATTTTATGAAATATTCTACTTTCCACTCCTGAGACTATTTTTTTTTCAAACTCCAACAACCGCATTGGCAAAGTGTAATGTGGGAAATCAACTTTCAAGAACCAGAAAAATATCGAAACCTCATTACGGCGTTTAATTTTGAGCAGCTAGAGAATAGAGAATAGAGATAAATGAAAAACCGATTCATTGGACCTTTTATTTTGATGCATGGCATGGCATTGAAAACACCGCAACAAAAAACCATGGTAATGATATAACAGAAATTCAAATTCACTAATATTTTATGAAATATTATACTTTTAACTCCTGAGACCATTTTTTTCAAACTTCTCCAACCGCATTGGCAAAGTGCATAGTGGGAAATCAACTTTAAAGCCCCAGAAAAATATCAAAACCCCATACGTGTCGTTTAATTTTGAGCAGATAGAGATAAACTAAAAACAGATTCATTGGATTTTTTATGTATGACATGGGCTTGAAAACACCTCGTCAAAAACCCTAGTAATGATAGACTACCAAAAATAAAATTCAGAAGTGTAGCGTAATGGAAATGGCTTCTTCGTCTATTGAATTTATGCAAATTGGATTTTTCCTCCACACGGCAAGCTTATATTATCGCTAATATAATAATGGACTTTGTTTCATTCTCCTGGAATATATTATTTTCTGGTGCAAATCAGGCCACATGTTCTTTCGTAATACCCCAACAATTGATTCAAATAAACTGATTTTTTTCATATGACCACACCCTGTGTGCCAACTATGTGACATTTAATCTTCTAAAATATGTTGAGTTTGGTGATGATTAACTATCCATTACTCGATATGAGGATCAATGTAATATAGTATAAACAATATCATTTTGCAAATTTTCCCAATTCAATTATGTCCCAATCAGGAGGTACAAAAGCTATTCTGAGTTGGAAATATTATTAAATGAAATTCAAATATAATACATGAAAAAGGAACACGAATTCAAGGAATCAAGATTGTGGTTTCAATTTGAAGGACAAATGATGTGATTCATGGTCGGGTTCTATTCATTATTGGTGTTTGGGGTTTCGAAAATGATGCTTTGAATTCGGGGATTACCACTGGCAACAACTCTTTCACTGAAATCGACAGTTCGATATTTCTATCATAAAATGTGGGCGCTTTGAGCAGCAAAATAACAATGAAAACATTTCCATATAATCATCATCAAATCCACGATGAATATCGATGATTCGTCCATAGAATGGAAATAGTCCACAGTAATGGAAACACAGAATAATATAGTCCCATTAGGAGCATATAATCATGCCATTCAATTAAGAAAATGAGCCAATTCAGTGAACAAAATGATTATATGATTATATTCTGTCGTTCATTTATTCGGGTGAAGAAAAAAGGGATTTTCATCACTCTCCCGAAAGAAATGAACGATAATAATTTCATTATTATCCACATCAGAGAGCAGGCTGATAGTACACATAACTTATACAGTGCGGCTTTTAATAGCCCCCCCCCTCTCTGTTAACTTTTGAACGGTTCGACGTAGATCATTGAAAAAAATCAGGTATTGAATAATATCACCGAAACTACTTTCAAAATGGAAGACATTGTGATTACCCGATAGATGGCGCATGGGGGCACATCAACTTGAAAATTTCAAATAGCTTGGGGGGTCGAGTGGCACCTCATTGAAAAGATAACTTAATTCTCTTTTCAACAATCTGTTTTTTTTTCAATTTCGTTGATATGTTTCATGTCTTTCATTTCAAAAAGTAGTATCGGGGGGTTGGACTATTAAAAGCCGCACTGTATGTAGTTCACATATTTGTAAATATTCCATATGCAAATCTGTGAACAACCATCCCACTGAGCAAGAAACATACCCGGGAGGTGTATGAACGTTTAATTCTTGTGAGAAAACATAATTTATAATTTATGGAGACGTAATATTGCGATGTTATTAGAAGCATCGTCACAGAAATCAAAACGTGAAGATCAAACCAAGCCCGTTCCACCAAGAAAAAACAGGAATGGAAAATTATCTAACAGGGATACGTGGGTAGAAAATAAAACATATGCAGCTTCATGTGAAGCTTTAAGAAGTATTCATTCCTTAACAGATGTCGAGTTAAAAGAAGGTAGGGCTGCTATGAATAATTTGAATTTCAGTCAAGACATCCAAGAAAATCAAATAGGGAAAAACAAACAAATCGTAATCTTATGTGATGATCTTGGATATGGCTTGGGGAATATATTATCTCAATTTACTAAAAATAGGCTTGATGTTCAAACTATCATCAAGCCAGGACCGACTTCTGAATATGTAATTGAAGATATTGTCAATCTGTCGAAAACATTTTTAGGTCAAAATGATTATATAATTATTATTGCAGGGGTAAATGATTTCAGGAGGAGTAAATATCCATTGTTCAGAAAAATAAACAGCGTCTTGAAATTTTGTACTCATACAAACATGGTCTTATCATCTGTTCCCTATGCCAAAAATTTCAATGTCAATAATCTCATTCATAAATTGAATGACAAGCTATACGAATATTCCAAGAAGTTGAATTTTCATGCAAACAGGGACGATTCTTCCTTGGAGATCAATAGCTTCAAGGGAAATGAGCTCAATAATTATAAAATTGCAAATAACGTTTTAAATAACAATATTCTATTGAAAAACAAGAAAATAATTTGAACTTTGTCCCTACCAGTAAACATTTTTTAGATCATGTTCAAAACAAGGGGATCACATATCAAAAAAGTGATATCTTAAGTAAACAATATTCTGGGAGTTATAATTATAGTGAATACTCTAGCTCACATACAAAATCATTTACTCTAGTTTTACTGAATATTCAGTCTCTTAGACATAAGTGTGATAAACTTTATGTATTTCTAAATAATCTCAATTTTGCCAGTATGATATTATCAACTGAACATATACATATACCTATACATATACCTGACTACTCAGTAATATGTAGAAACTCCAGAACAGGCTCCAACCATGGAGGTACAGTTATTCTGGTTAATAACAGTGTAATTAATGATTATTCCTCCATTCAAATTGAAAAGTTCAAAGACCTTTTGGAGGATAAAACCTTTGAATTTACAATCTGTTTCGGCAAAAAATATAACTTATATGTTGTATGTCTTTATAGATCTCCCTCCTCAGATGTTTATATATTTTTAAGTAACCTAGAGCTTCTCCTGGCTGACTTGCCCAGTAATTGTAGGGTCACATCAACAGGGGATTTTAATATAAATTGAAATGACTGTAAATCTCTGGCTAGGGATTCACTAAAACATTTACTTTCATCATTCGACTTGGGTATGCACGTAGGAGCAGATACTCGTATTTCTCAATTCTCCGCATCTCGCATTGACTATGTATGTAGCAATCTAGAAGAGCAGATAGATTCGTGCACAGTTATTCCATCCGGGTTGTCGGATCATGAAGCAGTAATATGTTCTGTTCTTCTAGAGTCGCCAAAGAAACATACCATATGCAAACATGGTGGACTGTACAGTAGCTCAAACTATGATAGGTTCTATCAGAATTGTATCGGAATTGACTGGGAGAGCACTCTGACCAAAGATGTTCCTTTCTTATCATTTGACAGCGTATTATTGGAGGTGTTTGATAAGTCTTTTCCTAAACAGAAAATCAAAATGTAGCGTAAAAAGCCGTGGGTGACGGAAGGACTGATAAAGTCCTCAAAAAACTTACGCTCACTGCATTATATTAGGAAATTCACGAATGACCAATTTATTTGTATGTACTTCACGAGGTACCGTGAAATCTATGAATCCACTATCAGGTTAGCGAAGAAAATGTATTACAGAAACAGAATTGCAGAATCAAATAACAAAATTAAAGAGACCTGGTCCATAGTTAATGACATCAGAGGAAAATCAAAGAAAACAAATGTTGATATCCCACTAAATCCCAACAAAATCAACGAATTCTATTGCACCATTGCTCGAAAGCTGAGCAACACAATTCGTGTGCCCTATGATCCTTCAATCAATCTGGAAAATATTAATATTAATGACAACCTTATTTTGTATAACACAAATATTCATAGAAAAATCGAATTAAACGGTTTTCTTCACATAAAGGATTCAATATAAAATTGAACTAGAGAAAGGTAGATCTCAGGTGAAAAACAACTACTTTCCTGGCAAATACCACGCAGAACGTTGAATGATATTCACCTGAAAATCCATGCATACTTCCATATAATATCAATGGACATTGAATGCAAATGTTTCTTTCTGATAAGCTCGATTATGTTTAATTTATGTCGTGTTCACCTAACAATCCGCATACCGGTTTCAGGCTTCTTGGCCCTCATCAGTACGGAGTAGTCAACCAGCCAAAGGTGCAAAGAACTCTGGCTGAAGTGAGACACAACGTAAACAAACCATCATCGATCTTGTAACACATATAGGTACGCCGGAAAAGATAAACTTTAACTGGCGGTACCTAGTGACAGAAAGAATTTTATATTGAATCCTTTATGTGAAGAAAACCGTTTAATTCGATTTTTCTATTCATTCCACTTCACATGGCACTTATCTCTCACAAATATTCATGAATTGATTGAAACCCTGAACGACATAAGAAATAAAAATGCCGCTGGGTATGATGAGATTTCGGTCAGAATACTTCTGAATCTACCAGTCAATGCATTGGAGACATTATTTAATCTCATTAATGCTTCCTTCGAAACTGGCTCATTCCCTCTTTCCTTTAAGACTTCAATTGTTATTCCCCTACATAAAGGTGGTGATTTGGATAAACCCTCCAATCTGTGACCCATTCCTCTTATTCCAACCTTGGCGAAGATTATTCAAAAATTAGTGAAGAAACGATTGAATGATTTCCTAAATTTGCATGATATCATGAGCAACAACCAATTTGGGTTCCAGACGAAAAAAGATACAAGTGATGCAATATTCTCTGTCCTTCATAAAACGTATTCGGAAATAAATGCTGGTGAAGTAGCCGCCGCAATTTTCTGTGACCTTTCGAAGACTTCCGATTGCGTTAATCATGAAATAATACTCAAAAAACTTCACCGGTATGGCTGCAGAGGGGCGACGTACAATTGGTTCAAATCGTACCTCTCAGGGCGAAGTCAAATGGTAAGAACATCGGAACTCACAGAAAGCAGGACAATTACATCTGGTGTGCCACAGGGTTCTGCGTTAGGTCCAATTCTGTTTTTGTTATATATTGATGATTTGACTATGATAGATATATCTGGCAGCTTTACTCTCTCCGCGGATGATACAACAATATTGTGGAAGAAAAAGAACTCAACAGAGCTACATAAAAAGATATCATCTGATTCAGAAAAGGTGGAAAATTGGTGTGATGCCAATTTATTATCCTTGAATATCTCCAAAACAAATATAATAACATTTAAATGTCTGCTAAATGAACTATCAATAGACAATGATATCTTGGAAAACAAATTGAACACAAAATTTCTTGGTGTAGTTATTGATAATGGGCTTAAATTTTACGAACACGTCAGACAACTTGAGAGTGAAATTGCCTCCAGATGTTATGCAGTGAGGGTGGTTTCAAATGAGCTGGGTTTTATCACAGCTGAAACGGTTTACTACGCTTTTATTGACTTCCAAATCAGATATGGAATACCTTTTTGGGGATCATGCAGTGCAACCCTTCTCACTTCTGTGTTGATATTGCAGAAAAGGGCTGTAAGGTGTCTCTGTAAAGTCAAACCTGGGGAATCATGCAGAAATTATTTTGTGGCCAATAAGATGTTAACTGTCATTGCACTGTTTATTCTTGAAACTGTATGCTTGGTGTACAAACATAAAACGGATTTCGACTCTGTTTCTTCTCCTTATGCTACTCGTAATAGCATATGTAATATCAGACTTCCCATACCCAACTCAACATTAATCAAGGATTCCATTTTTTATAATGGTGGAAAGTTATTCAATCACTCACCAGTAGATATAAGGTCTGCAAATCTGACTAATTCAAGAAAGCAGTGAGAAACTTGCAAGCTGATAGACCCTATTATAGCCTACATGAGTATTATAATGAATCATTTTGAAATTACGTGTATTCTATTTTATTTTTACTGTATCTGTAATTGTTATAATCAAATTTTGTCTAATTTATTAGTTTTTATCTATACACACCCTTAGTTATGTTTATATTTATACCTACAAATCTTTGTCTATGGGATGCAAAATCTTCTGTATATTTTGATTTGATTTGATTCGTCACTAATAAAGACCAAAAAATCATCACAGCTTCATTTCGTATCAAACAAACTTTGGGACATCTTTGAACAATCTTGGTGATTTATTTATAGATACGTTCCGTGGTTGAGAAATATGACGTAACTGATTCGTTGCGAAATCGAGTCACGAATGGAACTTGCACGTAATTGGTTACCGATCTGTTTCCTGTTATTAACAATATTAACATGTTGAAAAGGGAAACATTCTCAATTTAATTGAGAATGTTTCCCTTTTCAACATGAATACCCCACAAGAGGTTATCTTGACGATGGAAGATAGTGACTAAAGTTTATCTTTCAGTCGCAGATGATTCCACATCTGATTTTATGAACATCCTGTTTATAATTTCAACAAATCAATATTAACATGATCTGTGAGTATACGCGTTTTCATCTGGTTTGCGTTTTGTTTTTGACTACTCTGCGGTTAACCTCAAATAAGTGGAATTATTTCATTTATCGTTTATCGATCTCTAGTCGTGCCGGTTTCAAACTACTGAGTGAGTTTTTTCGAGTGATCAAATTATTGATGGTATTTATTACCTATCTACAAAAAAATCAACATGTGAAAAAAAAATTATGGATCACATCAGCATATTGTTTTCTACTAGGTGGGTGATTAACAAAATGGAAATATGATAGTTTGATTTGTTTGTGGCATCAGTTTTGCCAAGAAATTTGCTCCCTGATTCCAAGAATCAATGGAAAATATCCTTAAGACGACCGAAAACTATATATAGAGATATACAGCTCCAAACTTCAACATGGATATATAGGATCGACACAAGCAAATACACTATGAACACTTATCATCAAACTTATGCGAGGTAATGAATAATACTTCTGACAGCAGTGTAAATTTTAGGTGCAGTACGGAAAGTGGCCCCCCCGTTTTCAGTTTTATTTGATGAAATAGCCTTGGAATGGTTACGACATGCAAATCAATGATTTTTAAGGGAATCCACGTGCTTGTTTTATTTTTTTTTGATGTTCCATGTTTTAATATATATTTTTTTTCAATTTCAAATTCGAGTTTACTCAAATGATGTATCCTGCTAACATAAAAACATTTTTGTTGTATCATCCCTATTTAACATATAGATTCAACTGTATCACACACTATTCATCAATAATTACCTGAATATATAAAAACTATTATCCACTGGACGTACTTTTCTCGTAAGGAAGTAATTTCAAGTGATGTAAAAAATAAGATTTGTTATGTAACGATTTCTTTACGAATACTCCTATACAGGGTGTCCCTGGACTTCCTCTTTTCCTTTCGGGAATATATAGACGGGGTCAAAATATCACCAGTACTTCAAATAACTTTTGTACCTAAAAGACTCCGTTACCAAGTTCCGGGCCCTCCATGTTACAAAATGAAAAATGTTTTTCTTTGATAACTTTCGAAGTGAATATTTAAAATCATCTAAATTCTGATGATTGACTAAACAAATGAGTTCCTTCGATGAGCTTTCATGCAGGAGTCAGTTGTTCTGCTACAATGTCAGGAACGGACTACCCCCGATGGTCCACACCCCAAAACTTTGAAATGACTTGGATTCCTTAATATGTTTCAACAAAACAAGCTTACCTGGACAATTTCCTGAATAAAAGTACTCGTGTGGAAAATCGATCGAAGCAACGATTTTTGATAAAAATTAATTTTTGTTCGACGACATCCAACCTGAGATGTCTACCATTATTCGAAAATATTAATTTGTAATGAAAATAGAAATGATAGGTACAATGTTTATGACAAATTTTTATCATGCAATCACGTTCACCTTACAAAACTCGTGGTGTTAATAATCAATCGCAAGCCTCAAGAGCAAACAGAAATGCAAAATCCGCAACAAAAACTGCTTGATATGACCCCCGTCTCTCTCAATACATTTTCTTAGTCGGCGCAAACACCCTCTCTGCACTTGAAATAGCATGCCAGGGTCGTTTCGTATGGCTTCACAATGTAATGTAATTCTATTCAACAAGGCATCTCTGGTGTGAATAGGTGTAGCGTAAACGAGGCTTTCTAGATGACCCCACAGAAAGGAATCCAATGGATTTGAATCCGGAGACCGCGGTTGCCAAGAATATGGCCCACCTCTACCAATACATCTATTGAAGAAAATCTGGTTCAGATGGTCCCTCACAATCAAAATGGAATGAGGAGGAGCGCCATCTTGCATAAACCACATATCTCTTCGGGTTTGCAATGGAACATGCTCCAAAAGTCCATTCAAATCGTTCTGAATGAACTCCAAATAACGTTCTCCATTCAATCGGTCATGTAGAACGAATGGTCCTATAAGATGGTTTCCTATGATACCAGCTCAAACATTCACGTTGAATTTCCGTTGAATTCACGTTGAATTTTTCATTTCAAATAATGGTGGACGATCGGGTTTGATGTCGTCGAGTGAAACTGCATTTTTATTGAGAATCGTTGCTCCGATCGACTTTCCACACGAGTACTTTTATTCAGAAAATTGTCTACGTAACCTTATTTTTGAAAAACTATTGAAAAATTATCTGTCATTTCAAAGTTTTGGGGTGTGGACCATCGGGGATAGTCCGTTCCTGACTTTGTAGCAGAACAACTGACTCCTGCATTAAAGCTCATCGAAGGAATTCATTTGTTTAGTCAATCACGAAAATTTAGATGATTTTGAATATTCACTTTGAAAAGGGAAACATTCTCAATTAAATATTGATAGAAAGATTTTTCTGTGAATTGAAAAATCCACGATTAAAATGAAGTTATTTTCTGTGAATGTCAGTCGCAGATGATTCCACATCTGATTTTATGAACATCCTGTTTATATTTTCAACAAATCAATCTATCACACCCCATGACAGGTTTTAATGTCAGAAAACACTAATTTCAAAGTGTCTCTCCAAAAGAAATGATTCTAACTTTTTCCATCTTTGCAAAGTGAGATTGCTTCTTGAAAATGTGTTTCCCATTTCTTCCGGTCTTCCTGATGATCGTGGAAGCGTGAAATAGATTTTCGTCGACAAAAATGTATTGAAGACCTAGTGAATGCGATGTCTCTCCTACGTCAATGTTATGAATGATTTCTGGTGAGTACTCTCTTTTGGAAAACATTCTTCTTTGCCTCATTCATCTTTATGAGTTCCTAATTAAGACTGGAATAGAAAATCAAATAACTATCTGAATGAAAATGCAAATTTTCAATTTCAGATTTTTTCTTTTGAGTTAGGGCCTTTTCAGAATATCTATCATATGTAGTTCAATGTCCAGCGTGGCTTTAGCCGGGGAAGTAGTTGTTTTCTGTTAGACATTCACAAAAAATAACTTCATTTTAATCGTGGATTTTTCAATTCACATAAAAATCTTTCTATCAATATTCAATTGAGAATGTTTCCCTTTTCAACATGAATACCCCACAAGAGGTTTATCTTTCAGTCGCAGATGATTCCACATCTGATTTTATGAAGATCCTGTTTATATTTTCAACAAATCACTTTGAAAGTTATCAAACAAAAACATTTTTCATTTCGTAACTTTGAGGGCCCGTAACTTGGCAACGAAGGCTTTTAGGAACAAAAGTTATATGAAGTACTGGTGATATTTTGACTCCATCTATACATTCGCGAAAGGAAAAGAGGAAGTCCAGGGACACTCTGTATAAGTACTTTTGCTGTAACAGTTTTAGATAACGTATCAGATTCGTTTTTTATATAACGTTTCTGCGATTTTGTTATGTTGGTGGCCATATAACGACTCTAAAATGGTCATTGAGACATTATGGGCACAATAATCATAACGTAACAATGTATCTAAGTCACCTTATTATAACGTTAATTCTTTGATTTTTTGCACAGTGGGATGATAATGTTGACTCACTATACTTACTCAGGAACAGCAAGAGAAACGTTCAGAGCTAGCAGCACCGGCAGCAATCAACAACATAAGCCATTACACCCAGACTAAACCGGATGACATAATCAACCTTATGTGCAGTCAGAATACCTGCGTTGAAAAGAGGACTATAAAAAGGCCCTAGACGGGATGAAATACTGATGTCGCTCCGTAGGACTGTCTGTCAACGCAGCGGAACTGGTTAGCACGCTTAGCTTTTTACTTTCGAGGCTGGAAAAAAGGACCCTATTTCCAGGTGTTTTTGCTGATAGTTGTAGAAGTGAAGAATGTAGGGCCATCCATAGTTAGCACTGACATCATATTAGTTTTTCCATGAATAACGGAGACGTGACGTGAAGTATGCCAAGTCTTGGTCCCAATCAGAATGGAAAAAGTGGTAGATTTCATCCCTTCTTCAATTTCCACTGAATCAGCAATTATTCAACAGGTCTCTATGACTTTCTGAAGAAAACATGGCCTCAGGAGTTATTCATCCACTGAAAATTGTTTTTTTTTGAGAATTGAGGAAAAACTTTGCGGAATCATTGTCACCTATACACTTCTGTTGAGTACAATTTTCTATGTATTTACAGTACATATATATCACTATCCCCATTTTCCTCAAGAGTACTATGTTACTATCAGTAAACGTCAAATGTATGACAGCACGATCTACCAAGCGCTGACTGAAACAGAACAGGCCTAGTCTTCAATTGGGGGTAACAAATTTGGCCGCCAGTGAGACGCTCAATACAACTTCCAAACCATGAAGAGTGTTGGACTAAGGAATCGGTTAGACTCAGGTTCAGGGATGAGAAGCAGTCGTGAAAGAAATTCCGTGAAGAATCCACAAGATACTAGCCCAGGAAAATGCTCTAAAACATGTACATTTCCTAAAGGAGAACGATGACACTAACACAACGTTAAGGGAAAGTCTTTCAATGCACACTTTCCGACCGCAAAAATCCCAAATGAGCCAAGAGCAGTGATTTGCCTACAAGACAAGCCAAAAAGGCCAAAAGCATTAGATTGGAGGCAGCTCGAAATGAGGCAAAATGTTCCAAACAAATCCTCCCAACGTATGCAAATATGCGTATCAGCTCGTTAAGTCAACAGTCTTGGCACTATATGACCTGAACAGTAAACAAACTACCAACGGAATCTTCAAATGACAAAGAGGTAGATGAAGCGACTTCAAGACATCATTCAATAATGCATCCAAAAAATTACTCAGGCTCTAGAAACGTGAACTTGAAAAAAAGGGGAATCATTTCATCTGTAGGAAAATATCAGTAACAGCTAGAGCAGATGGAAGGGAGTTCCCAAGGAGGGATCCCATTTCTCCTACTATGGACCATACTATTGGATGAACTTCTAGAAAGGCTAACGTCCAAAGGCATGCATTTTTTTATATAATCTAATGATCTTGCGACCATCGCCACAGGCAAATTTCCAAGAATAGTTTTTGGAACACACACAAACTGCTCTGAACATGATTAATAAGTGGTGCCAAGGGAAGGAACTAACTGTTGAATGATTTTGGATCATTCGGAATATTTCTGTTCAACGCTCGTTGATTATTGAATGTTCTAGCTTTGGATGAAACGATCATATTTCGAAAGATATGAAAGAAACTCACCAACTTCCAGTTATTGAATTCCCGTCGATTAATTAAGTGCCAATTAAATAGTTCCGTGCGGATAGGCAACAAATGGTCAGAACTGCACTTGTTGCACGAAAATCGATACAAAAGGCAGTAACCGTTTCTCTGGAATTCCAAATGAACAACGGGGCGTTTTAATATACGTCGATAATGACTGTTGCAGCAGTTCACGACCATTAAACGAATGTTGGGTAATTTCGCGAAATTATGTCAGAAGTCGAAGGTTGAATCAAATCGGAGTGGCGCACAGAGCAGTCAAATATACAGTTTCCTCCAGAGAATTGGCTTCATATGGGAATAACTTTCGAAATTCAACTCTGATATTAAGTTTTGCTTTTGAAAAACATATAAATGACCTACTAGGACGAGGTCAGGTGACTTTCACTATCCGTCGGAAGTGATCGCTAAAAATAGAATAATATGTTTGAAATTCATATTTTTGGTTCCTTTACGCGGTTTGGTGTAGGTGTTGACTGGTAGAAAATGTTACGTAAGAAGAAAACGTTGTGCTCCCTCCATGCGACTGTCTCTCTCTCTCTCTGTCTCTTTCCATTACATACAAGTATGGTTGACAACTTCCCTTGGTCCTGTCAGAATTAAGTGTCAACGCATTCAATTCCTATACAGTGCTTCTCAAAAGTCCCAATATACATAAAAAAGTGAAATTTGGAAACTGAATATAAAAGGTTCTAAACTTCCCTACTAGTGATGATAGATGACGAAATCGTCAAAGATGACGTCACAAGGCCATTGTGACCAATAATTTTGAATGGAACCGGCAAGCGACACCTCTTTTGAAAGGTATCGAAAAAACCGATTGAATGATACCAATTTTGTTTGTGTTTATGGCAGTTTTAATGGCTCAACAGTAAACATTAAAATTTAAATTCCATTCAGTATGATATTCATTACAGATTTAAGAATCAGTATCTACTCAAAGAAATTGCTCGAAGTGACCTCCATTTACTCCCTGACAGTGAAATATCCTATTTTTGAACTCTTCTCGTACTTTTGCAAATGTGCGGAAACAGCCTCACATTCTGCAACAATACGTTGTTTCAAAACGTCAATATTGTCAGGTTCAGTGGCGTGAACCTTCGATTCGAGGTACCCCCACAGAAAAAAATCCAAAGGTGTGAGGTCCAGTGATCGAGCTGGCCATTCCGTTGAACCTCGTCGTCCAATCCATCTACCACGATACTCCTCATCCAAATACCGTCTGACTGCACCGTAATAGTGTATTGGAATGTTGTTTCCAAATTGCCGAATTCATCTGGATTATCTTCAAAAATTTCAAGGATTAACGGTTCTATTGCGTTTTGCAACAGCTCCAGATAAACCTCACCAGTTAAATGAGTAATTAAAAAAAGAGGCCCAACGATGTGGTTTCCCAGGATACCCGACCGAACATTCACCTTCTGAAATTGGGCATGCGTTTCACGAAAAAGGTGAGGATTTGCGTCATTTCAATAACTCACATTCTGTGTATTTACATTTCCATTTAGATAGAAAGTACTTTCATCACTAAAACACATTGTTTTGACATAGTCTAGCTGTTGGTTAATTTTAGTTTCCATATTCTCACAAAATTCTAGTCTTCGATCTGGGTCATCGTCTGAGAGTTGATGAACCATTTTTGATTTGTATGGATAAAATTTGTTTTTTTTTTCAACACACTGTGTACTGTACTTCAACTGACTTCACAGGTAGATGCAACGTGGGTTGTTGAAATAGTAGGATTAACTATTACTCCTGCCAGTATATCAATTTTTTTCCCATCAGAAATTTGTGGTCTGCCAGATCGTTTCGCATCGTTAGTACTACCCGTTGTTTCAAAATTACGAAGAAGCTCCCTTGAATAAGTCCTCGAAACGGGGCGATCGGAAACCTCTCATTAAAAATGCGTTCTGCTGCATGAATATTTTGTCCAGTTTCACCAAGAATTAGGATCGCTG
Organism: Gonioctena quinquepunctata; assembly: GCA_018342105.1. Taxonomy (NCBI): domain Eukaryota; kingdom Metazoa; phylum Arthropoda; class Insecta; order Coleoptera; family Chrysomelidae; genus Gonioctena; species Gonioctena quinquepunctata. Next base: position 40,883 of record JAFIRS010004620.1, read on the forward strand.
CTACTTTATCACCTAAAGCACGTATCATTTCGCTTCTTGAAGCACTCAAACGTTCGGCTCACAATAGTTTAACAAATTATTGAAATGTACAAAAATATTAAAAGTACCAACAGCTGCTAAAACAGTTAAACGTTCGATCAACAATATACAAATTATCAAATGTCAAAAACTTGGACAATTACAAAAATGTCGAATTAGGGAGACTAACAAAAACGTCAGCTTATTTGACAACTATCCAGAGGCGGAGCTTGAATTTGGAATTTCAGTATTAACTGATTTAATTCAACACAGCTATGCGTTTTTCAAAAGCGAGATGTCAAAACTGCCATGAACACAAACAGAATTAGTATCATTGGATAGGTTTTTTCGATACCTTTAAAAAGAGGTGTCGCTTGCCGTAGGGTTCCATTTGAAATTATTGGTCACAATGATCTTGTGACGTCATCTTTGACGATTCCGTCATCTATCATCACTAGTAGGGAAGTTCACAACCTTTAATATTCAGTTTCCAAATTTCACTTGTTTATGTATAATCGTTCCAAAAATACGAGGGAGGAGGGGACTTCTGAGAAGCACTGTATAGGGAAATAGGAAATGCAAAATTGATGGATGGCAATGAATACTTCCATTGTGTCATTTTGTAGTTGGTAGAGCTCCAATGTGCTCCCCGAATTTCGTGAAATATAGTAGTTTGAAGTGCTGTATGAACCCAATGTGATGAAAGAGGTAATTATAAACTCCTTCGTTAACTTAAAAGCAATAAAACAGTTTGCTGAAAGTGATCAAAATGTCTGAACAAGAGTGAAAATAGTGTTCCTACAAGATATCTGGCCATTGTAAAACTGCAGGCCATTGTGACCCTCAATATCCGCCGAGTACAGTAATTTCGACCGTATTGGTTCGCCAGAGTGGAAAAGTGAGTTTGGGATTTCAAAACTCACGGAAGTGAAAACAATTTCGCTCATAAAAAGTGAAATGACACAAACAAGCTCAGCAGAAATACTGGAAAAGTTGGATAAATGACGTTCCAATAGAATAATCCAGCGATGGTGCAGTGCAGCTGACAAAAACCGTGTGTTGGCAAAACTCACATCGGAGAACAACGAAATCGCCAGCTGTTAGGTACTAGAAGCCGAGGAACTCCGAAAAAGATGCGATTTAGTGTATCATTTTCTTCAAAGTGAAGCCAAAAAACTAAAAAAACTCAATGAATACATTTCTAAACATAGTGAAAGTGTAAAGAAGAGTAATATTGAACCTAATAAAGACAGGCACTGGGTGCGAGGCCGAGAAGACCGCCCGAGCCGAAGTTAGCGCAGAGTATGGAAAAAACTGAAAATAGTTCAAAAACACTAAGTGAAACGGAAAACGAGAAGAAAGTGGAGAGTGTAACCCATCAAAATGTGGAGAATGGATAGGGATGGGGGTGAGGAAAAGACGCTAAAAATCCTCTGTCCAGAAGAAACATTTTGTTCACACTTTCCGAACAAATGCGGAGAAAATATGGTGAGTCCAATTCATCTGAAGGATGATAAAAGGACAGCAGAAAATCCATTTTCAACAGAAAATCCATTTTCGACAGAAAACCTATGTTCTCCACACTTCCAAAGAGACGAATAGTATTATCAGGAATAAAATACCTTTGACTGTAGCGGAGGAGTTTGGAAAAAGGATATGAAGGTATAGTATTGCTTCGTATTACGTGACGATTTCTACACACACGGCAAGCCACGTAAAGGAACTTTGTTCCTGACGGGGTTCCCTCAACTACGCAACTTTTTTACAGAAAAAAGTTGTTTCTATTCCAATTCTACACCTTTGTCTCTAACGTAACAGTTCTATTGCAACTTCTAGTTCTTGATATTCTTTTTTTGAAGGTGCTAATCCAAAATGAAAATAAAACCTAAAATGATTTGTTCTCAAGTTGAAAATGCCTCGAGATGGAGTATGGAAGTACTCAAATCGTTAAACTGAACAGAAATGAGCAAAAAATATATTTTTGTTTTTGTCTTGGCCGTCTATGAAGTAGAATGTAAGATCTGTTAAAATTAACTTGAACATTGGGACAAAGACATTGTTGAGCAATTCATTACTAATGTGTAAATCTTCAAGGAATTCTAGTCTGTTAAAGTTTTTGGAAGTGACCTTCTGTGAAATTCTTGAATTTCTATTTTTACTGAAGTTATGGTTGTTAAATCTGAGGTGATAACCGAAAGCTGATACTTTGTTGGGGTTAAGATGTTCATTCATACGAACTTTTGAAGGTCTGCAAGTTCTACCAATGTGAGCTGCATTTCGAGCCAAATGACATGCAAAACTTTACATTTCTTCTCATTCAATATATAGCATGGTTCTGATAATTGTGGCATTGCAGACACATTTTTTAATTGAAGAAAAAAAATTGTTGATTGTTGAAAGCCCACCAGAATTGTCCAATATGGCCAACCCAAGTGAATGGTTCCCGGTGTTTAACAGCAATATTAGAAAACACGACAGCATGTTTTTTTATTATTATCTAGTCAGCTCTTGTCCCGCTGCACTCGATATAAATAATCTTCACAGGCTTTGTCCCATAATGGTGGTTGACCGCGTACTAGTGCAATAAACTTGTCCGTATCGAAAATTTTCAAAAATTGAAATATTATGAACTGCAAAAATTACAAACTGCAAATACGCAACAACCGATATTCCGCATAATATGAACGTTCGCTTGAGATTGCACGTGTTCTCTATCAACTTCCCGGTGATAAAGCGGACGTACGTATTTCCGGCAGCAGGGTTGCATATTCTACGCATATATGTGAACGTTCCAGATTGAAACAATGCGTTGTCATCTTGCTGAAAATACGCAGCAGAAATACGCATCCCGGGAATACGCATAGTGTGGACTACAACTGTATACTTGCTTTTCAATTGCCCGACTGCTCGTAAGAACTATAACAACAAATTTTTGTCACCAATGAATGGTGAAATCTACGCAACGACTGGACGCTTCATCCAGTCAGGAATAGTATATCACACTACAACGGCAGAAAGTTGAAATTTCCTGCCCGTGTGGTGTATACTACTTTTCTTTATAGTTGGTCGAAAGTTTACTACTTACATTTTTGATTATTTATTATAAACAATACACGTTTCTGCTGACAGCTTGTTGCGCTATCATGTTAACCTTTTGCTTCTCGCTTCAGCACCCCTTCGGATATTCACGAAACTTGAATATTTGCTCCCGCTCTTCGACTCTCTCTTCCTCACTTTTTTGCGTGTAATCCCATCTATCTCTGTGTACATGAGAAACATTTTCTCCCGCTTTATGGAGGGCGTGGTCTGTCAATGTCACCAATGCAAGAATGCAAGGCTTTCTACTTTAAAAACGATGGAGAAAATACGTACTTTTGACCGAGGTGTAAAATTTCATATTGAAATCGACACATTTGACAGGATGATCTGGATGACATATCCCCATATTCAGGGTGAATATCATTATAAAAAGTTCCACTTGGTGTTATGTGCCATATATAATATTCATTATATTGAAATTTGTTCAGTCTCTTGTAAAAAGAATATGATATATTTTATCGCGTGCTAGTATTGAACAGATACTACAGTCTCTGACAAATATGAAAGCATTATATGTACTTTTGTCCTCATGAAAATCAATAGCGAACACCCTTTGTTCGTTAACCCCTTCGTGCATTGCGGTAAAAAGGGATGTTTTGTTTTCATTAATATTTTTTAGTATGTCGTCATGAATATATTTTAAGGCCGACTTCCGCGTCTCTATCAGTGGAAAATACTCAATCTCTCGTCTCATGATACATAATTTTATTACACTTTTTATGCGTTTTGGAAAGCATTGAGGCTGAATTCAGTACATTCAACCAGAAAACTCTCGTATTTGAGTAAATTTCAACTTCCTCCCTTCACTCTCCCTTTCCGCTTGATGTTGATTCCCTACTCATAATGTAGAGATAGTATTTTCTAGCATCTCCTTCTAACGCTTGAATATTTTCCATAAATTTGGAACCCATTAGCTAACAAACCATTCGATTCACTTATTATCGAACATGAATCATAATTGAATAAAATTCGAGAGAATACGACTCACGAAGTAATACGAATAGTACTTTCTTCTCAGGTCGTATTCATTTTTCTGAAAGTCTCGATACGGTAGACTGCAATATTATATTCCCGACAAATTCCCTTCGACAATTGCCTCCGACTCTCCAAATTTGGGCATTGGGAAAGAATCGATAAATAATCATGAGAACAGCCAGTGAATGCTGCCTCCTAGAAAATGAATCTTTGAATAATAAGAACCCAGTTATCCTAGGAATGATTCGGACATCTCCAACGTTTCCAACTGAACTGGAATTTCGCTCTGGAGAAATAAAAATAGAGACTGACACTCCTAAGATGGATGGGTTTTTACTTTATATTCATGAAAGTCACATCTTCGAGTTACCTGTCACTCGAAAAATCCTTAGCGAATTTCTGTTGGCAAGTTTGCGGAATCCCAATTCGGTCACACCCTCATAGTGAACCTATTCAACTTTGGATTCAGGACTCAAAGTAACATCGATGATATGATCATTACCATCAGGAGCGGGAGATTCAAACTATCCTATGAAATCAAAAAAAACTTTTTATAAAAAAATTAAACTGACGAAAAAAGAAACTGAAAAGCAAAAAAATTTTTTTAGTCTTAATAACTGAGCTCCAAAACTAATGTATGTAACTGATTCTGAGTCGGCGCCAAACAAACAAGCAAATTAATTACGTAAAGCGTAAAATGATGGCAGCGAGGTGCGCGGCGGCGGCGCGTTACTTCGCCGGAAATTGGCGAGTTTTCGGAGTCAATATCGGCAAGACAGCTACCCAAGCAGGCACACACGTGAGGGCAAACGTCGTTGTGAGAGGTCGTGCGGAGAGCGCATTTTTAGGATGTTCTTATTTATCGCTGGTGATTTCACGTTGCAATTTCATGTTATTTTGTTTTGATAATTTCTTTAAAGCAATTTAATTGATCTTCGTTGATTGGTTTGGGTTTGTATTGAACTGGTTTAGTTCATAGAAGCTGCTGAATTGCTTTATAGTTGATAAATTGACATTGAAAATATTCGCATCAGGGGTAGAAAAGTGGGGTTGATTGGAATCACCTAAAATCAGTATGTTGCTGCCATATAGGTAGTCGAGGGATTCGAGAGTAGTGAAGAGGTTTTGGAGGTGTGGGTTGTCTAAATCTGGAGGAATATAAATAACAAACATAAAAAATGATTAATGTTTGAATAGTACCCTACTGCCTACGATGTCTAGAGTGATAAAGTTTTCGCGAAATTCAGACAGGTCAATTTCTGATGCTTCACAGTCAGATCTGATACCCAACAGAGGACCTCCACCACTTGAGACTGCATTTGCCACAATATTTCTATCACTTCGAAACAGCACATAGTGGTTTTATTTCAAGAGCTGTAGATATTGTCTTGCACCCAGGTTTTAGTAATAGCAATGATGTGATACTCGGAAATCGTGGGTTTTAGTGTTGAGGCCTCTGACGTTTTGATAATAGGCTTGAATGCTGGAAAAATCCTTTTTAGACGGCCCTACATGTTTTTTATAATTTTTGGTTCACCATTTACATACTTAATTTTCAGATCTCTTTCGCCTTCAGCTATGCGGTCGTTCGGGATTTTCTTGATTTCACGGTTATGCTGGGATTGAAGTGTTGGTAATATGTTTGAATCTTCCGACTCCCTTGATATCCTTTGCCTTGTAGATGATTGACATAGACGAATCCGTAGATTGAAATATCACTTTGACTGGTCTGGGTTTGGCATTGTTGCTATCGAAGCATCCTACTCTGAATATTTCCGTACTGTTTGGTTGGTTGTTTGGTTGAACGGATTTGATGACTTCCACGCAGAGTTCCTTGTCATCTCCACTGTCTGCTCGATTTTCTGGGAGCCCAAACAACATAACGTTTTTTTGCGGGATTCACGTTCCGAAATTTCCATAATCTTCTCGTTCATTTGTGAGGTATGGTTTTCTGAGTGAGATGACTTGGAGGGGGTTGTATTGGGCCTTTCCAGTCGGTCGATTTAGGATTTCAGTTCGGCTATAGCTTTGATGATTTGGGGTATTTGCCTGAGTCCACTATTACAGTCATTACAAAGAAATAGCAGAACTCTTTTTTTTAGTTGCATACATTTGATCTCCGCTGCAGTCAAATCAGAACAGGATGGATGACTATGGATAGGCCGTTTGCAAGAGTCACACTAGGAGTATGAGTCATCTTCAATTTCATCCTCGCATTTGGTGCAGATCTTAGGCATCGTCCTTCATGCAGAAAAAAAAATTGGTTTAATTTAATCTTGGTTGTGATGGATTTGATGAGGTTTGCCTATCTCTCCTGGAGTACAATTAATGATTTATTTGAATATCTGCTTGTTATTTTATTCAGCCTTTTTTTGCATCAAAGCGTATCAGGTGTGTGAAAATCGGTTACTTACATCAGTATAGGAGCTTAGTTATTGAGACTAAAGAGGTTTAAAAAATCTACCAATTGCTACCTACTCAATTTGGATTACTTTCAAAATACTTACCTACCCACTTTACTTCAACTATTAACTGTTATATATTATAACTAGCTGGTACCAGCGACTTCGTTCGCGTTCTTTATTTTTTGTGACGACTGTTACAAATTCACTCACCCCTTTAGAGACGGAATTTCCTAGAATACTGAAATAACTATTTCTTTATTTGTAACAAAAATCCCTAATGCCAATTCTTATGACCTTAACATCAGAACTTACGGAACGTTCACCCCCCTAAGGATTGCATTCATAAAAACACTGGAACTAGTGTTTCATTATCCCTTACAAATACCTCGAATACCAATTTTTATGACCCCAACTTGAAAACTGACGGAATCCCCATACAAACTTTCACCCCTTTGAGGGCGGAATTTCTAAAAACACTGAAATACATATTTCCTCTATTCGTCACAAAATTGCACAAGTAACTCTCCACCACACTTGTTCACTTCACACCGATTTGCGCATTTCGATAACTAAGTTATCATCATCAGTAGGTTAACTACACCGCACTCTTAGAGAACCCAATCATGATATCATTCGCCCGGCTTCGTTAGATTAACATAAGTGAAGGATTGAATCCCTGGGAAGCTCCTGGTTGTGAATGAATTTCCAATCGCATGATTGAGAATTTTTCGGACAACCAAGTGCAGTCACTTTTGAATATCATCAAGAACCCTTTGCGCCTTAGAAGATTCCCGTCGGAGATGGAAGCATGCCATCGTGGTTATGATTGCGAAAGGAGGACAAAACCCGATCTTGCCGCAAAATTATCGACCAATCAGTGTTTGCTGTTCAGCTAAGTTGGCTGAGAAAATCGTTCTGGAAAGGCTTGATGATGAAGTAGAGGACAGATGAGCGGTTCGGCTTTCGTCGCGCTCACTCCACTGAGCTACAGATTCTGAGGCTGGTGGAAAACACAATAACCTCATTATATACGAATAACAGTGCCCATATCGTACTTCTCGATATAAGTAAGGCCTTCGACATGGTATGGCACGAAGGTCTACTCTGCAAATTGATTGATTTCTACCTGCCTCTGAGCCTGGGGTAGTGGATAAAGTCGATTCTCATAGGTAGGACATTTCGGACCGAGAGAAAATCGTCGTCTTTTCTCTTGGATTCGAGAGGAATTGAGGCCGACGTTCCTCAGGGGGCAGTACTGTCTCCTGTACTATATGCCCTTTTTACATCCGATGTTGAGGACTCCCTTGATGGATGTCGTTTACTCAAACGACCTTCAGAAGTGGTATCTGGAGTGAAAAATGAAGTTGGATTCCGAAAAATCGCAAGCGATGTAGATGGATCTCAAAACAAACAACCCGGAGAGGGGAGTGAATGTCTCTGGAAGGGAGATAGAATGGTCAGAGTAGTTCAAATACCTGGGAGTTATTGTAGACCGTTGGCTCACCTGGAAACGTGTATATTGTCAAAAATAAGACGAAGACGAAGACTTGCACCCGCTTTCCATCAGGAGTATTATCTCAGACCGCAATCGGAAAGTATTCGACTGCGCATTATCTACGAGAACCCTCTCGTTAGGGAAGCCGCTGATTATTACATAGGCGACCCCTCGCGCTTCAAACGTCCCAGGCACTCCCTGGAGTGATACGCTACCTATCAACCCATACTGGGTAGTAAGAGCAGCACCCTCCATAGAAATTATATTTTTCAAAATTCAGATTCAAAATTATTTCTAGGACATTTTTGAGAACCACCATCGTGGCAAGGGTTGAAGACATGTCTTCAGTTCTTGTCCAGTCAAAATTCTAATTTCGTGAATGGACGTCGCCCACTTATTTGAAACCCAAAGAGTAAGAGCTTTCGGGTTACGCTCGCCTTAAGGAACAGTGATAGAAGATCCTGATTAGTTGCCAGTTCTGAATTATGTTTTATTTGGAAGGTCGATAAAATGTATGAAAAATGAATAATCAACTCGCTCTCGAAATCATATATAGTGTTGAATGCTTGAGTTTTGTGTAGAGTAATATCATTTATTCCTTGAATTTCCTGATTAATTTTGAGATTCTGTGAAGTTGGCAATTCTGTGTCATAACAAACGTCATCATTCAAAATTGAGGTATTGCCGAAACCCCTTTAGTTGTATATTTACGATTACCCTGATATGGGTAAAGAAGGGCATCATAATAACGACAGTTCTCCCGGGGCATTTAACTTGAGATAGGACTCCATCTCTGTCTAATTTTGTTTGTGTTGTCTAGCTTTCTCCTCTGTATACCTACTCTGTGGTCTGGTTCTTCGCTGTTGTGTTTGTTTACCCACTTTTCTTTGGGTGTGACGTCGATGCGCGCTCCGCATACGTCGATCGTGAAGGATATTGCCGTAATGAATTTATTTATTTAACTCCGCGGTAAATAATATAAGATGAGCTGAGATTTCACCTGAATAAAAACTTCGTCACAGCTGCATGTTGAAAAAAATTATTGCACAGCCTACGTGAGCCACCCTGTATACATCCCGCCTCAGATTATGTAGAAATATTTCGATTTTGTTGAATTGACGTTATTTTTTAGAATCCCTTCTTTATTGTCAGTAAACTGGTAATCGTCTGGTGAAAGTATGTAAGGAAATAATCTCACCATTCCCATACCACATTACCTTCGGGTTGCGGAAATTGCATCGAATACAATAGACCGCATTTGAATCTGTTGAAAAGGCATGAGGCAGAAATTAATTTCCAGTTAGGTCCACTTCAACCCTTTAGCGAAAGCTTGATATCAGCTCAGAACAGACGTTCTGGATGGATTTTCTGAGAAAGAGCCTTCACACTGAGAAAACTGTCTGTAAGTATATATCAATATTCTTTACACTTTTCTGGGAATGATAATCTTCCAGAATTTCTATACACTCTTCTTGACGTTTTAGGAACTGTATCCATTTTAGATGAAATCTCTTAGTTCTCGCTGTATTTCTTGTAATAATTGTTGAATGTGATCTTTTTCGACTAATGTCGAAAGGGTTGGTTCTGTCAAAATAGTGATGAAAAACAGATTGCTTTGTTTATTTGATGTATGGATGTGTCCAGATAATGGATTCAATCTATTTTCATTTGTTGGTATACAGTTTTCACCAGAAAGTAGATTGAGGGCGAATTCTTGAGTTTGCCTTATTTGTTATGGGTTTTTTCAGCTGGAATTATCATTTTATTCATCCTATCAAGTGGTCGCCATTGGATTTCAGAATATGTTCTGATGATTTTGAACCTGTGATCTGATGATTTTGAACATGTGATCTGTCGATTATTAATATAATCTCGGTGTTCGTCCTGGCGCTCCAACTGTGGAATTTTCGATGAAACATCCTGTATATTTTTACTTTTTGGATTCTCCGTACGATTCTGAGTACTATCACATAGTTTTCAGATGAAAATTTGTATATTTAATTTTCCAGAAGCATTTTTATTTGTGTATCTAGAATTCGTTGGACCCACTTCAACCAATCTGATGGACATGAATAATGAGCAAACAATATTATATGACAGTGTTTTTCGTCCAGTTGAATACCTATCTAATTGTGAAAAAACTATATTTTTTTCAAACGACAACATTTCTTAGACACACATTCCTTGGATTCAAGTTTTTACGATGAATCCATTGATTGTTTCGAATCGAAAATCGGATGGATAATAATCCTAATACACTAATTATTTGTCAAAAAATTATGAGGAAATCGGGGTATATCGCTCATCGAATATGCTGTGGATACAAAATTAAATGAAACTGATTTAAAAAACATAAATTTTCACATAACAAAAGTTTCTATACCATTTCAAAAAACAACTACCCATAATATCAGGATTGGTTGAAGGAAATTAAATGTTATTCCGCAAACTTCCTGATATGTTTTGGCTCTATCAATTGTGTTTCGCATCACATTTCGCAACATAGCGAGATTTATGGTAGCAAACACTTCACCAATGGAATTTTGTACAATTTCAAGTGTTTGAGGCGTATAAAACACTGTTTTTTTCACATTACCCCATACAAAAAAGTCTGATATATTGATATCAGGTGATCGGTGCATTGAATAGTTCATGACCTGGATGGTATCATAAGGCGGAGCCCCATCGTGCTGAGGATACATCACTTCAGAAACAGCAAGTGATAGGTCTATTAAAAATTCTTCGATATCGTTCTGAAGCAATTCTAAATAACTCACCCCTGTTAACTGTCCTTGAAATCAAATTGGTCCAATTATTTTACTTCCGATTATGCAAGCCCATAGATTATTCCGAATCTTTCCTTTATTAAATGCTGATTTTGTTGCGCCCAATAGGGAGGTTTTAAGTCCCTTAAATTTTTTTTTTATTTTGGCGTTTTTGTGGTTATTTTTTCAATCATAACAATAAGCACAACGATGAAACTGAGACATTTCAAACCCCAACTTCAAACTTCATAAATTGACAGGTTATTCTTATTTTGTTTTGGTCTTCCTAGCTTCAGAATTTCTGGTGTTTAGTTTATTTGGATTGGAAAAATATATGTATTCATTTTGAAATGAAGAATGTTTTGGAAAATGTTATAAATAGAAGAGGCCCTGAAGCTCGAAATGTCAAAATCCTCTAGCAGTTAGGTTATGTTTCCAAACAATCTAAACATCATTTTTACATGTTGTCAGATTCTCAATTTAAATTTCACAATCACGAGAACACTTTTGAACAACAATAACAATATTACGAAATAATAATAAAAAAAATCTCCATAGATTTAGGGAACAGATGGTTTTCTAAATAGTTTAATGTTAAATATTTCAATTAGCTAATGCCCGAAAAGCTGGAACGTGTGGCAACGGTGCCCTGTTACCCATATCGATAAACATAGCCATAGTACATCTTTATTTTTTCGTAAGTAACGGAATCGGTTATCGTTAATAAAGTTAAAGGATCGGAAAAGATCTTTCGCGCATGATCACAGTAACGATAACGGAACAAAGGTGAATGAATAAAGGGCTTAAAATCTCTTTAATATCTGCAGTATTGTCTGTGTGAATCTTGACTCGCCGGAAAACAATATAGAAGAAACAAAGTCGGGATCAGCAGTATTGTTCTGAAGTAACCAATCACAATAAAATAATCTTCGATTTCCTTCATTTTCATACAAATGCTGGTGCAGTTGATACTCAAACGACCTGAACCTATGCCTTTTCAAAATATTCCTTGTCGATTCATGACTGATAATAATATTAATCTTTATTTTCCTTCTTGGCAAAGTTATAAAATTTGTATAGAAATCGTCAAAAAAGAAATCGAGGATTAAAAAAAAAATCCCGAAAAAGACAATGAGAACTACCTACTTATATACATAGATTCTTCTAAACTATAATAACAATTATCAACAAGAAATTCGTTGAATTTTCGTTTGAAGATATTCACAGTTTTGCATTCTTTTATTATATCTGGTAGCATATAAGCACGTGGAGCTGTGGATACAATACATCTAATCAGGCGATTCAAAAGCTAGTTTGGTTTTTCCAGAAGGTACAAATGCATTGTTTTTTTTTGTCTTGTATCAATATTATGCTTACTTTTATTTAGTACAAACAATTCATTCCTATTCTCAAAAACAGATTAGCACAAGTCAAAAATCAAAAGATTAGGAACAGTTGAAATTCTGAATTTTTTAAAACCACTTCTGCAAGAATTTCGGAAACTTATGCCACTAATGATTTGTATGAGTTTTTTTGTGCCATGAAAACATCAGAGGAGCGAGAGGAACGACCCCAGAAACAAACTCCAATCTCAGTCTGGAATCCACCTGAGCATAGTACAGCTTCAGCAGCTGATCAAAATTCAAGACCTGCCTTATATTTCTGAACTGATATTGAATAGTGTTAATTTTTATGGTTAGGAACTCACAGTAATTCTTCAAATGTTCATCAATGTGAAGGCCTAAAAATATCAAGCTCTCTCATTCTGTTGTTACAGTGTCGAAATTATAATTTGCTCAGAAACTAATGATATCGTATTTCCGTTGCCGATGATGAAACCTCATTGAATCTGTTTTCTTCGCATTCAATAAGAAATTGTTTGCAGAAAACCATTTATTCATATTTTCAAAAACTTGGTTACATGTTTCTTTCAAATCTTAATCTGATCTGTCAGATATTAGAATTGACGTGTCATCTGCGCACATTGTTATGAATGTTCCAGGCGTAGAATATTCCAAATACGAACAATATGGGTCTCAATATCGATCCTTGAGGTACTTCTAATTCGGAGAGGGTCATGTTGGAAGTTGCATTGTTAATAGCGACGTATTGTTTTCTATGAGAAAGATAGTCTGCTATTCATGCTAAGGGTATACCCCGTATGCCGTAACGGAATAGTTTACCTTAGAGAATGTTATGATCAACACAGTCGATTATCCTGCTGAGATCGCATTATATCGCAACAGGCCACTCGCCTGCTTCAATATATCTCACGATATATTCATGATATGAATGTATAGCTGTAGTAATGGATTTTTCATTCAGAAATCCATGTTGGTTTTTCGTAAAGATATTATGATCATCAGAAAATGATAGAAGTCCATTTAGAAAATCACATTCAAATATTTTCAACATACATGATGGAATTTTTACTGGCCTGTAATTTTCCGGTGAGTTTGGACGGTTCTTTTTATACAGTGGTATAATTTTACCTGTTTTCATCTGATTTGGGAATGTACCTTCGCTGAACGACAGATTCACCAAATGAAGTAGAGGTTTAATTAAAACACGAAGACTCTTTTTTAAAAGAAACAAGGGTTGATTTGTTGAAAATATAAACAGGATGTTCATAAAATATTCAATTTAGAATGTTTCCCTTTTAAACAAGGATTGTTCATCATAACCTGAAGAACTTTTTTTGAAGGGAAAGCGAGCGGCGATGCAGGATTTTGAGGTGAGTCGTCGAATCTTTTGTATTATATTAAGAATAGAAAGATTGCAGGTTCAGAATTGTTAGAACATATTTAGAAATCCAATGGCGACCACATGGTAGAATGACAAGAAAATAAAACTGAAAGAATCCGCCTTCATTCTACTTCCTGGTGAAAACTATACAGGGCTTTTCACGATGAGCGTTAATTAGACGATGCGGCGTTGCCGCTTCTACTATAAAGTAGCGGCTAATTTGATTTTTCAAATGGAATACCCTGTATACAATATCATATTATGATTTCTCTTCACTTTGTCAACAACTTCATGTACTATTTCCCTATACCTATCTGTTACCGTTTAGAAGATATAAATCAATTTCCATTTTTTTACCATACACGTACTTTTATAAACGCTGATAATCTTGAACTCTCTGGTACTAAGATGATCAAATTCGAAATGGAGTGGAGTGATACCATGAGGATCTTCACTTCGAGTAATATTTTTATTTGCCTACTACAGGGTCTTTAAAAAATGCAGATACTTTGTTCACATGAAAAAATGAGTGGACGTCATTTTTTTCAAATGGAACACCCTGTATATTCCCACAACTTTTAGCTCTACATCCAATTCCAGATTAATTTTGTTCAGGTAATCCTATTTCGATTCCGAACAGTTTTCGAGATAATCTGTTTCAAACAGAAACTGACGTGGTTTCCTTGTATTCATCAATTATTTTTGAAATTCAATAGATTCCGTTCGATGTCCCTTCATCAGTCACAGATAAAACAATGAATAAATAATTATTGAAATACTCTCAACCATCAAATGAAACTTCTCTTCAAACAATAGTTTTATTAACGCTGACACACGAACTGAAAATAATTTCATGAATTACTAAGTTAATTCAATTCTCAGTGTATTTCAGAATATGTTCGAACACATCTCCACCTCTACTTGAACAAACATGTAATCTCTTCAAAAGATTTTCATGTGTAGCGGTTCTGATTGAGTCTGGAGTTAAACTATTGAAAGCAGTTCTAACTCTCGATTACAAATCTTCCATTGTTGTTACTGGGTTGGGGTAAACCACATTTTTAATGAAACCCCACACAAAATAATCTGATGGATTGCCATCTGATGTTCTAGGAGGCCAACGGAAAGGTCCATTATTACCAATCAATCTGTCTTCGAAGATTTCAGTTAAAGCATCGCTTACTGAACTAGAATTATGGGGTGGCACACCATCCATTTGGTACCATACACGTTCTCTTCCTGGCCTATTATTTAAAATCATTCAAATTCCATTTCTCAGTGAATCTTCATATTTTGTTGCATTCAAATTATCATCATAAAACTCGATATAAAAAATTGACACATTCTTTATGGCACAAAATACATTAAATAACCATCTTTCTGAAAACCCCTTTGGCGAACGATATGGGGATTTTCTGGCGCCCAATAATGACTGTTGTGTCTATTGAAAACTCCATTTTTTGTAAACTTGGCCTCATCTGTCGATATAATTTTGTCAAGGAAATGTTCATCCTCTTGAGTCATGACAAGTAACCATTCAAAGAATTCCACTCTACGAGGCAAATCAGTCTCTTTCAGATGTTGGACACAGTAGAATTTTTAGGGATGCCATTTGTGCTTATTTAGAATGCGATAAATTATCAGGTAGGATATACCTATCTCCCTTTCAGCCTCGTGTAGAGAAGCATTTGGAAATGCATGAAAAAATCCCAAAACTGTTATGTCATTGACATCATCATCCACTTCAGGCTTTCTACAAATTATTTTTGGACGAAAGGTTCCATTCAACCTACAGTTTTTTAGCAGTCAATTCATCACATTATTATTCGGCTTCGGAAGTTGTGGATATCTCTCATGATATACTCAATTGCACTCACCATAAATTATTAATAAATTCAAGAAATCTTCATTACTGTAACCTAATCCCGACATTTTTCTATTATAATTGGTATCACAATCAGTCAAACCCACCCACGAAAGTTTGACGTTTTAAAATTGGATCATTCTTTTTTCCAAAGCATACTATTAAAAAATATTAATTCGCAATTTTGTACGGTAGAGACACTCAATACCTCATTGCATACAGATTGTAACTTTTTGTAAGGGGCATATCAATTTCGAATTGATTGATTTAAGACTGTTGAAAAACTAAATCGAAAAGGAATATTACGTTGTATAAAATAGATGTTAAATTTCAAAAATAAATGATGAATACAAGGAAACCACGTCATTTTCTGTTTGAAAGAGTTTATCTCGAAAACGGTTTGAAATCGAAATAGGATTACCTGAACAAAGTCAATCTGAAATTAGATGTAGAGCTAAAAAATGTGGAAATATACAGGGTGTTCCATTTGAAAAAAATGACTTCCACTCATTTATTCATGTGAACAAAGTATCTGCATTTTTTAAAGACCCTGTATGAGGCAAATAAAAAAATGACCCGACGTGAAGATCCTCATGGTTTCACTCCACTCCATTTTGAATTTGATCATCTTGGTATCAGAAAGTTCAAGATCATCAGCGTTTATAAAAGTACATGTTTGGTAAAAAAAAATCGAAATAGGTATAGGGAACTAGTTCATGAAGTGGTTAACAAACTGATAAGAAATCATAATATGATATTATATACAGGGTGTTCTCTTCGAAAAATCAAAGTAGCCGCTACTTTATAGTGGAAGCGGCAACGCTGCATATTCTTGAACTTTAGGCGTGTAGACCCTATCAATTACTGCATACTGTGAAATTTTCATGTTAATCCGTTGTCTGGTTTGCCAGAAACGTCTAATTAACGCTCATCGTGAAAATCCCTGTATATCATCGAATTCTTCTGATATGGATCACACGTGGATACTCATATGGCAAAACTTTAATGAATCAAGTCCAATTAATTATGATAGCAAGTACATATTCAGACTGAATAGACTTTTGTATTGTAGTTAGTTCATTGTTACTTTGAATACGTTTTTGAATATTACTTGTTTATTCCGTCTTCCATTGTCCTGTACATGGGGAACTTGTAGGCTAACTAAGCGATCAATACTATTACATGTGAAAAAAATCAAAATAAAATATGTTACTGAAACCAAAACGAGATCAAGTATTTCAAATAATAAACCAAGCATCAATTAGACCAAAACATCCATAAAACCCGATATTTTGATCACCGTTTTCTGTTTATATTAAATGAAGCCAATAAAACGCATTTTCGGCGATTCAAACAAAAGCCAGATTAGTTTTGACATTGACATAAATTGATGGCCCGTAAGCTCATGAAATTGAAGGTTGTATAAATATAACCGGAATTTCGAAATATAGTTGGTACGTTATGTTTACACATCATTTAATTGACATAATTTACGTAGTTTTGCAGCAAACGAGAATTCCGTGAATGGTTTTTGGAAAAGCTGTAGTATTTCCACGAATTATATTTCAGCTATATTGGCATCTTTGAAGTTATTCCATATTACATAAGTATATCCTGGTAAACATATCATGTTTGTTATTTTCTATTTGCGGAAGAGTATGGACGAGTTCTCTGTGTTCAGAAATGGAACACAAATATTATTTTTCGAGATGAATCCTCAGAGTTTGCCAGGACCCGAGAGACCCATTCCATCAGAAAAGTTATAGGAGTACTGAGAATAATGGTCAAGTGTGGGTATAACTCGCATACTCAGGTTATCGTACTTTTTTTATATACAAACACTGCGGAAAAGAGGATTTATTAGTTTCACTATTCTCATCCAGAAACCTAACAGTTTAGTCTTGTTTTCAAAAGATAACTATTTCTCGGAAGATTTTGAGTTCCAATAAACCTGGAGAAGTGTATTTCAAGAGCATAAAAACGACTGTTGTGACTTTTATAAATATCAGCTGGCCAGAACTGAACTTACCTCATAGGGTACTAATTGATATTGTAGAGTGAAATCTAAACTAATTTACAATGTTACATATCAATATGAAAAAAAATATTTACAATTATAAAATAATACCTTGTGAATTGGCACTATAGATGAGGTAGGCATAAGAATGAATTCGGGTAGAAATTATGCTCATCAACAATTTCTGGTTTTTCTCTGATGTAATTATAAGCTTTCTGGAGAAATTGGTTGTGATTCAACCTATTATATTTATTCGGCCACTGAATTCTATTGATCATTTATCGCTTGGATATAAATATTATTGAATGTATACGCTCTCGATAAACATAATGATTGATGGTGATGAAGGATGCATAAAGTATGTGAACATTTATTATTCAAAGGATTCGGTATGAGATGGTGACAGATAACATTTCATAACTGGAATAGTACTTTACTACCTCATTCAGTACACTTGTTCCCAATGAAGGTTATAGAAACACTTCGAAATAGTATACTTCGTTTTTGAAATTAGCTGTCGATTGTTCGTATGTCTACTTGTTTTTTGTTTCGATTTTGGAGAATTTTACAAGAACTGACAGATTCGTTTTCCGTAAAAATTGAAGGTGAGAGTGCATTGTAGCAGAATCATTGTAGCAGATACCATTTGAATTCAATTTACTTTTTCGAAAACCCCAGAAAAATCACAACTCTTCCAAATTAGTGATAGTTACCACAACCGTATAGGTATCTATTCATAGATAGCAACTGCTAGTTACATCCTAGCTCCAATTTATTTATTCTTTGAAATTGATTGAATATTACTCTTCTTGTGATTCACATTCCAAAATTGAAATCAAATTAACCTATACGCATAGAAAAATGTAACTCACATTACTACACAGATGATACCCAGCTTTGTTTCTCTTTTCAATTCCCGAATATTGATATCGCGGAATATCAATCGTGATCTACAAGGTGGATATTTCTTCAGCCCACAAGTTGGAACACATTTCGAAGAAATCTGTAGTTATGTTTTTTGGACAAAAGAACCTATACCTATAGTGTTTTCTGGAGATACGTGAGATGATGCATACTCTAAAGCAGAACGTGATCTGAGTAAAATTCACTCCTAGCTGAACCTCAATCGACCTAGTCCCAATATAAATAAAACCAAATAATTTTTTCTCACTGTTGGCACCAGATCAACCACATATGCACAATATTCGTATCCACAGACAACACTGTCCCCAACCTCATGCAAAATGCAGTTGTTTGTTCCATTGAGAAACATTGAAATGTCTGGGAGTTATATTGGACCAGTACCTGAGATGGGAAGATCATGCAAACCATGCCATCAAAAGAATGAGAAAACTTATTCATACATTTCATAATATTGGGCATATACTTACCAAAAAACTCCTCAGAAGTATATGTTTTTCCCAAGCTGAAAAAAATGTTTTTTGAACGAAAATATCGATTCAAACTCAACCTTGCAAATCCCTTCTCAAATTCCTAAAAATAAAATTCCAATATTGATATTTTTCCAAACCATTTTCTAGACATCCACAATATTCTGTGAAGTTACTACTCACGTTATCATAGGTGTAGCAAAAAAACTACCACCGGAATGAACATGCAGGCTCAAATTACGTAACATGTTCGCGAATTCCCATTCGTCACGAGAAATGCATCTATTCATCAACAAACTGAGTTTATTTTTTGTTTCAGGTGAGTCCAACGGCCCCTGAAAAGTAATGATGTTTCCAAAGAGGTAAAAAACATTTCCTTTGCTTCATATTTATTAAAACTCTCATTAAAATGTTTTTTTTAAATGAGAGCAACCAGAATACATTCAAACAATCAACGATGAAGAACACGTCTTCAAGAAATACCACTACACGTTTGCACTTAGATATCTTCACCTGAACAGCAAATAAAATGAATTGATTGATTCTGAAAAATATTCATTTCTTTACGTTTATTGTGGTTTTGCTAGCTCATACAATTCAATGAGGCTTGGAAAAAGAAAGGTAGTGATGTAGATATGGATCTGTGGCAATTTCTTCGAATTTATTATCCGAAAAATTGGGCGAATTAGTTCTGAGAAATATAAAATCTTGATTGATTTTCTAGTGGAGAGTCCATTTCGCTCAAGAAGTTGTTTTTTGTGCAGGAAATATGGATTTGAGAATCTCAATATATTCACTTAAAACCGCCATTTCTCACATTTCGAAAACTTTGTTTTCATGCTTTTATATTTGCATTCTTTTGAAAACATCGTGTTCATGCTGAATTTTTCACATTATTTTCATGATTCAAGCGTCATTTTTTACGTTTCAAAAACGACGATTTAACTTTTATTTTTTGAATTCGTTTCATGCGTCTAAAGCGTTATTCGTAATTTTTCACGTTTCAAAAACGTAGTTTTCTCGCTTAAATTTCTTGCATTTTCCTATGCTTCTAAAGCGTCTTTTTTGGCCACTCAATTCCTCGTTCTCACGCTTTATGTTTTGGAATATTTTTAATGCATCTGAAACATCATTTTGTAACGAATGAAAAAACAAGTTTGGAACATATCCATTTCTATGAGGATAGACTGGAGGGGCCTACAAACGTGCCAATTTATCGGTTCCAAATCCCCAATGGCTGGCCAAACATAGAAGGTTCAATCGCTACAAAATTTGATACTCGGGGATTTTTGAAGTCGCTGAACACGAATCTATAGTCAAATTTTTCAAAAACAAGATGGCGGCCTAAAAATGGCGGACCATTTCTTCCAAATTCGAATCAATCGCTACGAAATTCAGTACTCGGAGATTTTTGAGATCGATGAACCCAAATCTCAAGTAAGTTTTCAAAAACAGAAGGCGGCCTAAAAATGGCGGACCATTTCCTCCAAGTTTGAATCATTCGCTACGAAATTTGGTACTCGGAAGTTTTTGGGGTCGCCAAACAGGAATCTGGAGTCAAATTTTCCAAAAACAAGAAGGCGGCCTGAAAATGGCGACCATTTCTTTCAAATTTGATCAATCGCTACGAAATTCAGTACTCGGAGATTTTTGAGTCGATGAACAGAATCTGAACAATTTTAAAAACAAGATGGTGGCCTAAAAATAGTGGATCATTTCCTCCAAAAATTTGAATTATTTGCTACGAAAGTTGGTAACAAGATCGCGGCCTGAAAATGGCGGACCATTTCTTCCAAATTCGAATCAATCGCTACGAAATTCCGTACTCGGAGATTTTTGAGTTCGATGAACACGAATCTGAAGTCAAATTTTTCAAAAACAAGATGGCGGCCTGAAAATAGGGGATCATTTCCTCCAAAAACTTGAATCATTTGCTACGAACGTTGGTACCAAGATCGCGGCCTGAAAATGGCGGACCATTTTCTCCAAATTTGAATCAATCACTACGAAATTTGGTACTCGGAGGTTTTGAGGTCGCTGAACACGATTTTCTTTCGATAGAACGAAAGAATATATTAATACATACATGTATTTGGGATATAGTAGATTGGGAAAGCATGTAAATACAAATACACTTTGAATATAAATACTAGTTTATTGAAGATTACATTGAATATTACTTTCGTGTGGAAAAAAATACAGAAAGACGCTCAGACTTATAGAGTCCAATTGCTGTCCGAATCACTATCATTATTGTTTAGTTTCTCATCCGCGGATAACGTGTACGGGCTATGGACTTTTTCGGACAATGCGACCTCCATGACTTTGTACCCTTCATTCGCATTATAATGCAAATGATTTTCCAATTAATCGAACAACTCCTGTCGCGTGAAACCAACTGCAACCACTCCACTGCTTTTCCGAAAGCCTGAAAAAATCAATTCAACAGTGAGACAATAATACATAATTAACAAAATAATACTACTTCTAAAATCTAATGCAATAAAACTTAATGCTCATACCGATTCTCGCCAAATTCAATTGCAAATATCCATGGTGAATACTCAATGTATCCAAAAAAATATAACGCGATATCTCAAAATTTGCAAAAGTTAAAGTGTGCTCAGACATTTTTTGAAAATTAAAAAATTTCAAATGATTTGAACACCTTAAGGGAATCTCGCCAAATTTAATAGCAACTATTCTTGTCTCCTAGCGTATTTGTGTAAAAAAATGTAGCCCGAAATCTCAAAACTTGCGAATTTTAGGGCAACCACAGAAATTTTTCGGTAATTTAAAAATTTTAATAAATTTTAACACCCTAAGCGATTTTTGCCGAATTGAATACCAACCATTGAAATTTGCGAATGTTAGAGCGATCACAGACATTTTTCGAAAATTTCAAAACTTTGGGAAATCTTAACCACTCAGGCGATTTTGGCCTAATTCAATGAAAACCATCTTTATCCCCTAGCCTATTTGTTTGAAAAAATTAGCTCGATATCTCAATATTTCCGGAAGTTAGAGCGACCAGAAAGGATTTTTGAGAAATTCAAACCCCCTGAGCGATTCTTTTCAAATTCAATATCAACCGTCCTTTTCCCCCAGCCTATTGGTATGAAAAAAATTAGCCTGATATATCAGAATTTGCGAAAGTTAGAGCATGCATACATCCGGAATTTTTTTCTAAATGTGATTTCTCGAAGAAACAAAATTCACCGTAACCAAAGGGGCAATTTGAAGCAGCAAAAGTATAATGAATAACGTGACACTTGATTGGTTGCTGAATTATGTTGAATTATTAACTTCTACTCAATGTAAACATAACTTTTTTTCGCCGTTGGCACGAGAATTTACAGTACATGTTAACATTTTTTGTTGCTCGGTGTGTGGTTTATATGAAAAATCCCACTGATATCATAAATGTACTCACTTCTAGAAAGAGATTCCATTTTGTAGAATTCAAATTGCTCAATTCTACTACAAGTTATTTCACTTCAAACACAACGTAATTTATAGACCATATCGGCCAGAATGGTATCCCAACGGATATATATAACACCTGCCACTTCTCGACCCTGGAAGGGACGTGAGATATACCCATCTACCTAGCCCAATGGTTAGAATTCCTTGAACATAAACTTTATTTTTCGATTTTTGGCCAGCGATTTGGGACCACTGTGCGTCGAGATTCAAAATCGTGACGTGTGTACGATCGTCGGCCGACAAACTAACTGCGTTCTTATATCGGGTTGTCGGGAAACCAGACCTCTCGACTAAGTAGATCGGCCCGATCCCTCACGTTTTCTACCTTTCGATTGGCACGTGTCTAGCATGATCGGACCTGTCGGGACACGATTTCCTCACCCCCTCAATTTCACCTAACTTGATTCTCCTCGTTTTTTGTGCAACTGTTATTGAACTAACGACATGGAAATTAATGTCATTCAATAAGTGATAATAGTGCAATGATTTCATCAATTGAATATTAGAAACAACTGAATTGCCTTTGGGACCCAATCGCTATTAGAGCAATCCCAATTCTTTTCTTATTCGACAGAGCAGGATCCAACCTTGCCGGTTCACATGTAACTAGTAACTGATAGCGATAGCACTTGATCGGGAAGATTGAAATCGGAACGTGTGTTCAGTCGACCCAATCAGGCTGTAGGCCCCTTCAAGGGGCATGAGCAGTTCAGGGATTCCGTGTACCGTAGAATTCCATTAACGACAGTTATGTCTGCATCACACTCATCAATTCGATCGTAATTCCATCTCACACATTCGATAGGAAGTGGAAATCTACGGTACACGGAATTCCACCCCTGTACTTCATTCCATCATTATTTTGGAACGCTCGGTAGCCCTACTTATGCTCGACCCCTTCATGGTTTGAACCTTCAATGCTGGGTGACCCTTCTCGCTTATTCGGTATCACCCTATTACGCTTACGCCCTGATTTTTTTTTATATTTCAAAGTGATACACTCAATGTGTGGGCCCTATCTCTAGTTTGATCAAATTCCTCGCTCTACTTTCAATGTAGTTTTCATGAGGGGCCTACAGACGTGCCAATTTATTAGACCTGATATCGGAGGGCCGATGTCAGGACTCAAAATCGTGACGTTAACAGGCTCGTTGGCCGACTCAAGGAGCCTAGAGACATACCAATTTATCAGACCCGATATCGTGGGGATATCGTCGGGACTGATTAGATCGACTGTACACACGTTTCAATTTTAATCTTCCCGATCTAGTGCTCTCAGTTACTAGTTATACGTGAACCGGCAATGATGACCCCTGTACTGTCGGAAAAAAAAGACTGGGATTGCTCTAACAGCGATTGGATCCCAAAGGCACTTATGTTGTATATTATATATATATATATATATATATATATATATATATATATATATATATATATATATAAATAAATGAATAATTGCACTATTATCACTTATTGAGCTCAAACATTTTTCCTGAATATGGGAAGGAAAAGAGAGTTAACTCAAAGTCGTTCTCCACGAAATAAAAACAGCATGGCTACTAAAAAAATGTATGCATTTGATTGAGATCCCCATCTTCAGCAGAATTACAGAAATCTGAAATGATGATTATGGTACAGGTTATGGAACAAAATGGAAGTTACCTTACTTTCAATTGTTACGGTAGGAAATAATTTCTGGAAATAAAACTTCGGTGTGGTCTCAGCTTAGACCTCACTATGAACACCCCATTTGCGAAGTTTTCTGTACCTTATTAATGAGGTTTTTGTTAGCCACATTTTTAGAATGTTGAAGGAACTTGGTGAAACGTGTGAAGAGAAAATCTCACAAAATGGATAAATTGACAAATCGTTCAATTAGTATGGGACATCTGGCGGAGATCTAGTAAACTAAACAGTTTTAAACAATGAAATCTATGCGTGTTAACCTTACCTTACGAAGTATAGCAATTGGTTAGTAGATGTCACTGTACCATGGTGGTGGTTTCTAATAATGACAGGGATGTGATATATGGTGAGAGTAAGAAAGAATGTTTTGATTTTTGGAATTAACGAATACAAGCAAGAGCTTTAAACAAATTCAGGCAATCGAATTCGGTTTGTTCATTGACACAATTTGTATCGGATGCATTTTTAGATTTGTGGATTTTAAGAATTTCTAAGAGGTTTGATTTAGGGCCTTTTGGGCAGAAATGGATCAGATCAACGTTATTGTTTATGTTGAAGTTTGAGTATCCGGATTCTAACAGTTGATTGGCAAAAGCAGACTGGGTATTACATATGTCTGTGTGTCGATATTTATGAAGAGATTTGTATGTTCTTTGAGTCTATCAACAAATTTTCGACCAGTTTGTCCTACATAAACAACTGAGCATTCTGGACATTTAAGTTTGTAGACCCCTGATTTATCCAGTCTATCTCGTTTATCTTTGGAATTACATAGATATTTATTTAAGTTATTCAAGGTTCTGTAGCCTATTTGTAAGTTGTCATCTGATGAATATTGACCTATGAAGGTGTACGATGGGCCTAGTTAGGGGAGCGAACGAAAAACTATCCAGGCCCATCGTACACCTCCATAAGTCAATATTTATCAGATGACATTTCACAAATAGGCTACAATACCTTGAATAACTGAAATAAATATCTATGTTATTCCAAAGATAAACGGGACAAACTGGATGAATCAGGGGTCTAAAAACTCAAATGCCCAGAATGCTCAGTTGTTTATGTAGGACAAACTGGTCGAAAATTTGTTGATAGACTTGAAGAACATACAAATCTCTTTAATAAATATCGACACACGGTCTGCTTTTGCCAATCACCTGTTAGAATCCGGATACTCAAACTTCAACATAAACAATATCGTTGATCCAATCCATTTCTGCCCAAAAGGCCCTAAATCAAACCTCTTAGAAATTCTTGAAATTTACAAATCCAAAAATGCATCCCATACAAATTGTGTCAATGAACAAACCGAATTTGATTGCCTAAATTTGTTTAAAGCTCTTGCTTGTATTCGTTAATTTCAAAAACCAAAACATTCTTTCTTACTCTCACCATCTATCGCATCCCTGTCACTGTTAGAAACCACCAGCATGGTACAGTGACATCTACTAACTAATCGCTATACTTCGTAAGGTTAGGTTAACACGCATATATTTCATTGTTAAAAACTGTTCAGTTCACTAGATCTCCGCCAGATGTCCCATACTAAATGAACGATTTGTCAATTTTTCCATTTTGTGAAATTCTCTCTTCACACGTTCCACCAAGTTTCTTCAACATTCTGAAAATGTGACAAACAAAAACCTCTTCAATAAGGAAGAGAAAACTTCGCAGATGGGGTGTTCATAGTAAGGTCTAAGCTGAGACCACACCCAAGTTTTATTTCCAAATTTTTTTTCTACTATAACAATTATGAGTAAGGTAACTTCCATTTTGTTCCATAACCTGTACCATAATCATCATTTCAGATTTCTGTAATTCTGCTGAAGATGGGGATCTCAATCTGCGAAATGCATACATTTTTCCAGTAGCCATGCTGTTTTTATTCCGTGGAGAACGACTTTGAGTTAACTCTCTTTTCCTTCCCAGAAAAAATTGACTTTTTTCGCCTGAACATTTTTCTTGAATATCATTCATTTCCATGTCGTTAGTTCAATAACACAAACAGTTGCACGAAAAACCAAAAGAAATAAGTTAAATGAAATAAAGGGGACGCGATTATTCAGTCGGCCGAGGAGCCTACACACGTCACGATTTAGAGTCCCGACGTCGGCCCCCCGATATCGGGCTCGATAAATTGGTACGTCTGTAGGCCCCTTAAATGATTGCCTTCCCGATATCGGTTGTCGGAAGGCCTGGACCTCCCGACCAAGTAGATCGGCCAAATCCCCACATTTTCTCCTTCTTGGTTGGCACGTGTGTGTAGCATGATCGGACCTGTCGGGACACGATTTCCTTTCCCTCTTCATTTCATTTACCTTATTTCTTCTCATTTTTCTTGCAACACAATAGTTCATGTAACGAGTAAGCAAAATGAGATGTCAGCGGACGAATCGCAATGCCCCTTGAATCAATTTGCCTACGTGTTGTATACCATATTTCATTTATAAGCTTTCCAAATAAACAAGAACAGAAATGCCATTCATATTGTCTCGCCATCCTTACTTTTTTTATCTGGCTACACTAGTCTTGAAATATTGTTCATCTTATAAATAACTCAATTTTCAAGGAATGCTGAGAGATATTTCATAAAATGAAGTTTTTGTGTTTTTTACATCCAGTTTTCATGGAAAATTCAGTTATGGCGCATTTTCCTGAATATCATTTAAGATTACGTCTATAGACATTTTGGGAAAAATATTCGCAGAAGTTTAAAAAAATATGTTCATCAACTTTTTTTCAAATAAATTATTCTCAATTTTGAACACAAAAAATGGAACAGAGAGTCTGGAAAATTCGTCGGAAAAAACAGTTACCAAATTAGGTGCAAAAATCCGACAAATGCACGCATAAATCCATGTTTTTTTATTTCCATAATTACTACTTCAGAAATGCTGGTAATACAGAAAAAACTTTTGCACTATGATATACATTTTCAATTTCCATTCATGTGGTAATGTGAGGAAGCTATGCAAAAATGTAGCCAGCGATTGTTTATCAATGACACGGTCAAATACTTGAAATATTAGTGTTTATTGTTCCTGAAATGCGTATTACACAAGAATATTTTGAGAAAAACATGTGCTGCCACTACGAAATCTCAAATAATCTATAGTTTATTGCGTCTCCTAGAATATTTTTAGGATTTCAATTATAAGTTTTCTGGGGAATGAAATGATTACAAATGATTGCCTTGACGACTCTAAATCCGCTAAAATGGAATTTTTCATCCGCCGAGGCATTAGCCAGGGAAGTAGTCGGTTTTTTATGGAGATTCAACCAACATACACCTATTTTATAGGTATCTTTAGTCAGAGGACTTGAGGAATGGGAAGTTTTTTATTTCTAATGTAATAATGGCTGGCTACTGATTTGTTACGTTTGTCCTGTATTATAAATCTCTCAAAGTGAGTATCCTTTCTTCAGCGATCATTGCTTTTATCGTATTTGTCCGTTTTTTCAATGTATGATCTGATCATGCAGAAGAGCTCATCAAATATTTGTGGTGCCATCCCATGAAAAAATCGAATTTCATCACATTTCAGAATAGCCAGTAGATGGATTTGGGGAACTCAGGTCGCTCTAAGTAAAATTGTCTTGGCCAAACTTCGCTTTTTTTGTTTCTCTGTGCACATCACAATCGCTGTTGAATCAATCCCAATTTGTGCCTTTTTCGACAGAGCAGGAGCCATCCTCGCCAGTTCACGTATAACTAGTAAGTGATAGTATAGTTTTTCCAATATCAATTGCAGAAGCATAAAAAAGTCTTGCGGCGGAATCCTGTGAGCAGCAGTGGCGGAGATAACTAATTTCATTTAGATATTTTAAGATTTTAAAAATACTTCATAAATAATGAAAAATGAAAAACAATTGGAGACAAGCTTTTATTTATACAAATACATTAAGAAAGAAAAATAATTTCTTTCATTGTTTGATGTAGGTTATTATTATATCCTAAAACGTATTTCGATCGGCACACACCAAGACCATAGACGCTACTGGTTTTTAATCTTTCAGAGCTATTAAAACACAAATATAACACGTGATTTATGACTTCCCATCGTAGAGACACACCTGCCAGTATTAATGTCCGACTCGATTGGCCCAGACGAAACGGTTGTACGATAGACAGCCGTCACTCGAGTCCACGTTAACTATCGGCTCTTTTGATCTACCGTTTGCCGACGGAAAATGTTTACGAGTAGTACAGATTATTTTTCGTTTCGTTTCTTCGCATATACGCTCGTGTAAGCGAAGTGAGTTTCCATTTGCTCCCTATAGAAACAGCTTCTGCAATCGATATTGGATGGACTATACTTGATCGGGGAGTTTGAAATCGAAACGTGTGTACAGTCGAGTCAGTCACAGAGCCGGATTAAGAGGGGGGCAAACGGGGCTGCAGCCCCGGGGCCTCCACAAGAGAGGGGCCTCCACAATATACATTTCTAGGTAAAATTTCCTAACAAATACCGAAGGATATGCAAAATTATATATAAAAAATCTGACAACGAAAGAGCAGTTCTCCCATTTTTTCCTCTCATTTTTGGTTTTAAACATTCAAAAACGTGTTCCGAATTCTTGTCAAAATCCATGGTTAATATTAATCTTCGATCTGATGAATCATGTGTATATGCGAGAAACAATAACCAAGTAAAACATCATACTATTATACAAAATATTATATCGTATCGAAATTAGCTGTAAAAACAAGAACAATTGAAAAAAAAAATATACATTTTTTTTTAATAAATGAAGGATTTTCTGTCTATGTATTTTTCGAATGACACAAGCGATCTAGATACACAATGAAATTCAATAATCATAAGCAAAAGAAAATAATATTTCAATTTATGAATATGATTGCATCAAATTATTTATAAGAGCCCTGTGCGCATTCCATAATAAAACAAAAGTTAATTCTGTTGACTATTTTTCTGCCGATTCTACAAACACTTTGGCCGTCTATACCTGTTTTTCCTATTTATTTCCCTTGACAAGTGTCCGCTGAGTGGCGCGCTTGTAAAAAATAAAAAACCTTCTGAAAAAGGACTATCAAAAAGACCAATCAAAGATGTTCTACTATCAAATTCTTAAAAACCAAAATTTCAGAGCTACATTCTCAAATATTGAAATTACAGTGATTATTTTTTGACATTGCTAGAAACCAATGGAAACGTTCAATTCAAATAATTCATATACGTTTTGGCCAATCAATAGTGGGAATATTCTACCTAGAAAATTGTCGCGGGAATAATTTGAGGTATTTTGTTTTTATTGGCTGACAACCCATATTTTTTATTTGACGTCTGTCATCAATTCGCATGAAAAGTGTGAAATGAATCAAAACCGCTTTAGTATATCATATAATTTTTCAAGGAAATGTGTTTATGATCGAAACATCAAAAAATAATCTGAAGAATACCACACGAGAGTTCAATATAGTAGAAAATAATTATCTAGATTTCTATCTCAATCTTATTGGCAATATCCACTCGAGCCAGTTGGTCTCTCTTGTCTATTGCCTGGCAAAAAGTTTTCGAAAATCTGTCGAATTATTTTCACTCTCTTGTGATATTACAACTGAGAATGCGCTCATTTTCCAAAATGAAAAAAATAGGCGAATTACGATGAGACAAAGCCGTCTATCAAAGTTATCGCTTCATAGCATTGAGAATGATTTTCTCCGGATGCTGGATTTGACCGAAATCATCAATGATTTTTCGTCGAAAAAAGCTCGCAAGAATCCATTCGTTTACACTGTAATTTGATTTATTCCTTGTATTTTATATACATATGCTCGTATCAAAATAATTTGATTTGTTCCGCAATAAATAAAAAAAAATTGTTTGAAAAATAATTAGGGGCCTCCACTCCTTTGTTGCCCCAGGGCCTCTACACCTTTTAATCCGGCCCTGGTCAGTCATGCCCGACGTCGGCCCCCGATATTGGGTCCAATTAATCGTAACGTCTGTAGAAGCCTATACTCATTACTCTGATTGTTTACATTCCTAAAGGTCCCTACAGACGTTACGATTTATTGGATCTGATATCGGGGTGCCGACGTCGAGCCTGATTTGCTCTACTGTACACATGTTCCGATTTCAAACTTCCCGATCAAGTGCTATCAGTTACCAGATCAGTTATCATTTACAAATATTCAATTATCAGACCATACAAGAACATAAACACACGAGAAAAAAATTAAATGAAATGAAGACCCAACAAACATTTGAAGTAAAATTTAAGTCACTTCGACCTACAGCGCCCAAATTGACGAAGGTAATTCTTACGTTATAATTACCTCAAATTTACCAATATGAGGAAGAAAATGGAAGTAATCCAGAAGTCGAAACTTGGGCAATCAAGACATTTTGCCTAATGAGTCGAAGGCATAAATAAGTAAAATTGCCTTCAGAATAGTCAACTGATGGTAAACATTCAGTTATTTATACTTAGTTTAGGTTATAAACACCATAATAAAACAAACAGTCGAAGGTTAAAAGAAGATAATAAAAGTTAACTGCATATTGTGTATCTTAACCTTTATGTTTATTCGTAAAAGCTTTGAAGATGAACATGGCGTATGAAAAGAGAACTGTCAAGAAACGTACAGCACAGAATGATATATGCAAGTGATGGTTTCGCATTCAAATCTAATTCGGATTTTATTTGCGATACAAACTTTTCTGTGATAATGTTGAATTTAACTTATGTAAAACAAGTGGACCCCTTCAAAACATCAAATTTGTATGCGAAAAAATCATAAAATTAAGTGTACTTCCTCAACTTTTTTTATCAAACACTGTAGAAACTAATTTCATAGATGAAGTATGTATATACATATCATATACACCAATTTTCTGACTGTCTCTCATTGAAATGTAGTCGATTCAAGAAAATAACGGATTATTTTTGCAATAGCGAAAACGGTTCAAGCCAAAAAATATGGCGTCTATCACATATGGGACTTTTAAGTCTCTTATGCAAAGTCGAAAGTAACATTCATTCCTGACTTTGAAGTCCATTTTCCTTACCTTGGGACTTCAGACCCATTCACACTGTGGTCACGTGATGAAATACAAATTTGTTATGGGATGTTTTTTCATGCGATATGTCTATATGATTACTCTCGGTTCGGACGTCCATCGTCTTGATGGATTTAAAAGGTTTTCACGACGTTTCGAATGCTTGTATCTGCAATCGTCTTCAGGTGAATACTGACAAGTTTAGGTGCTACTTACCAATTTATATGACTGCCGGTGCAATGATGCGTGTAATCCCGCCATGTGCAGTGGTGCGTGTTATTTCGCGCGGTGTGGTGGTGCGTGAAGTTTCGCGCCTCTGCAGCCCGCCAGAAAGAGCAAGCAGTGGTTTCCATACGTTCTTGATCTCAACGCTTGGTTAACTAAAAGCGTTATTGGCTTCGATGTAGACGGCCTCTTTGAACTTTCGTTTGAACCAATGCTCCTCTCTATGTAGAACACTTTGGTCGTCCCATAGAACTCGATGGTGCTCAGTCCAGGCGTGGTCAGCGATTCTCGATTTTGACGTTCATCCACGTTGAGTCCATGTCTTGTACTCATCCAATCCCACCGATAACGGCCTCTTTGTCTCTTCAATGTAGGAATCTCCGCATTCACATAGAACTTCATAAATGCAATTCTTACTGATTTCATTTTTGTTGTCAGGTTTGGTCTTGGTCAGGAAACTCCGTAAAGTACTGCCGCATTGAAAGCAGCTCTTGATGTTGAACTTGTTTCCGATCCTTCCGGAGACACCTCTGATGTACGGAAGGCTGTGCTTTGTTGTTGCTCTTCAGATGTCTTCGTTCTCTGGAGTTGTTTGAATTACTCTCTTCAAATCATTTATTTTGGAGCTGAATTTTTGAAATATATAAAATGACAAGTGGAAATTTGAATAGAATTAATAAAGCATACAGGTATACCACCAACTACCATCGATCAACTGCCAGAATAGAAATACAGTTCGAACCTACACTTCCCAAAGTCCAAAGATCAGAGCCATCATCTTCCCACTTGAGAATATTCTACTAAGTGCTCCACGTCTTTTAATGACGGCAACTATTTCAAAACATTCATCATCCATTTTTATGAATAAAATATAAAAGCAATAAATACTTATTACGGGGTTTTGTAGTATATATCGTTTTCTTTGAGTAACCAGGTATAGGCTAGACAGAGATACTCGGTTTTACCATCAACAAGAGGTAGAAAATAATGTTTATTTTTTCTTTGTATTAGGAATTAAAATTTCAGTGTTCATGCTCAGAATATTGAAAAACAACAATATAAATTCGTTATCCACGATTCCAATCCAACCAGAGAACGAAACATACAGACATATGTTTGTTTGAGAATTGTAGAGGATGTGGTAACATGATTACTCTCGTTTCGGACGTCCATCGTCTTAATGGATTTAAAAGGTTTTCACGACGTTTCACCGGAATGGATATCCCAAAAAAATTGTATCTCCTCATCCGAATCGATTCGGTCTTCAATATCTGATAATAGACCAAGTTACTATGAGGAATTCATTTTTGGTAACTTTGACTTCGTTGTAGACATTTCGTTTTATTAGACAAATATTCTAGTAATCTTGCCCTCATTGTGGAACAGTAGGTATAAACTAGGACAAAAAATGCCCAGGCAACTTAATTGGTGCCAAAATAAGTGATGTTGAGTGTATAGTAGACCTGTTTACTGATTTGTTTATTACATGACTATGTGAACATACATGAGGTAATAATTAGGTTAATATTTACTAGAAACATATAATGTCATACTATTCACTACGCCTATTGAGTTTAATGATTTTGAAGGAGATTCGGTGGTCTCAGTTAGGGTTTTTATAACTCGAATTTTAACTTTGGAATTAGTTAGTTGTTGAAGGTAGAATATTTGGTCAGAAATAGGTAAATTCGAACTTCTTCAAGCATTTTACCCCTCTGCTTGGTGAAATTTTCCTATAATGTTAGTTGGGGAGGGAAAGGAAATCGTGTCCCAATAGCTCCGATCGCCCGATATCGGGACCCCAATTATTTAGTCGCTTGATTTTGAGGCACGAATAGGTCTCCGAAAAAAAAAACCGGTATGGGAAGTTTAATTCAAGACAATTTTCATACAAGAAGTGTAAAACACAATAGTCCACCTGTCACACTCATTTATTTTCTCAGGTGTTTTGGAAACACCTTCGAATGCAATTCGAATAATTCGAGACAACTACGAACTTTGCGCCAAACATAATATATTACCCGAATGGAACTTCTTGATTCAATAAAGTTAAACTCATTTCCCCAGGTATCCCCAGGGGAAAGACACACTCGGTGATATCCTCACTAAAACACAGGATTCAATGCAATTTGTGACCCATCAACCTAAATTATTGCGTCCAATCCCATTTCTCTCCATCATGAGATGAACTTTATATCGAATTTGTGATCTGCTCCGGACCGTCTATCCTGGGTGGAGATGAAAACTTTACTCAAGGATATAACTTTTCCATTACTGATTATTCGATCGCGCCATTCGATTCCTTTGCCTTGACGGAAATTGCAATCACTTGTTCCACCGAACTTTCGAACGGAGGAGATTCCCAACTTAAGTTTGGGAGACTTTACAGTAGAGCAAATTGAAATAGGTTCTATCAGAATTGTCTAAAGATTAACTGGGAAGGTATGCTGTTCCAAAGTGATCCATTCCCCACATTTCACAACGCGCTATTGAATGTATTTGATGATTCATTCCCCATGCAAAAAATCGAAAAAAGAAAACCATGGATTACAACAGGATTGAAAATTTCTTCAAAAAATTTACGTTTACCGCATAACATACGAAAATTTACTGACAATCTTTACTTCCATGACTTCTTCAATAAATACCGCAGAATATATGGATCCACTATTGAGAGATCGAAGGAAATCCATTATGATAACCAAATCGGTAAGTCAATCAATAAAATGAAAGAAGCATGGTCTGCCATCAGTGATTTTACGGGAAAATAAAAAAAACATGTGGGAATATCACTTAGTCCTGATAAAATCAATGATTATTATTGTTCGATTGCAAAAAACCTTACTGAGAATATAGTGATTCCTTACGATCCCTCATTAAATCCTGAAGATGTCAGAATTTCGGATAAACTAACTTTGTACGATACAAATTTGACCAACAAAATGTTTAGAATAAGAGTGAAAACATTTCTGGCTGATAGACCCTGATATAATTTGCAAGAGTTCTATAATGATGAATTTACGTGACAAAATGTGCATATTTGATTTTGATTTATATTCTTGCTTGGATATAAATGTTTGTTTGTTTGGTGTAATAGGTGCGTTCATTTATGTAATATTATATATAATTGTATATGTTTATATGTGTATTATATAAGTTTTGATAATAATTTTGAACAAAACTGCACACAACCATCTTGATACAAAATTCGACGATGAACTTTATAGTGTATGTTCTCACTTTACATTCTCGTAGGTGTTTTTATATTTACATTTTATATTTCTATATTTATATTTATTTTTCACAAGCTTTGTCCACAAAATTTATTCTTAATGACCATAAAGTATATTATTATTATTATTATTATTATTATTGTTTTAAAAACTACCAGTCAGGCCCTTACTTCCGAAGCTCCGACCCATTCGGAAGGGCGCGCTGGTTACATAAACCAATGACCTCTCCCCACACCCGTGAGGTGAGAGATCATTGGGTCCGTGAATCATGTGTCCTGAGCAGACGTAACGATCCGAGAATGACTGCCTTCTGCATGCGGCCGGCTAGAGATTCTGCCGATTTACGGCATGCCGGTATAATTTCCAGGTTTGAGAGTAGCGTTGGCATCATTCCACCAAGGGCCCCTATAATCAGAACCACTATCTTTACAGAATGGTCTGGATAGAGTCTGCGGAGCTCGAAGAGTAAATCTCGATACTTCGTCCGTTTCTCGTCCTCTTTTCGCACGATATTCGTTCGCCCGGAGCCGAAAACTCTATGACATATATCGTTTTCTGCTCGCGGTCGAAGAGGACCACATCAGGCTTGTTGGCTTGTATTTGCCTGAGGGTGGGGAATGAGTAGTTCCAATAAATTCGGCACTTCTCATTCTCCACAACGGACTCAATATCC
The DNA here is from genome assembly GCA_018342105.1 of Gonioctena quinquepunctata. NCBI lineage: Eukaryota > Metazoa > Arthropoda > Insecta > Coleoptera > Chrysomelidae > Gonioctena > Gonioctena quinquepunctata. Next base: position 75,985 of record JAFIRS010004620.1, read on the forward strand.
CCCGGAGCGTAGGGCAGCATCGGTGTCTCATCAATACCGTACGAGTGTCGTAAATGATAATACAGCACCCGTAACGCCGCGTTATGACGATGGATATAGGCTGAGACCGCATATGCTGTACATGCTGACAGCAAGTGCATGATGGTCTCAGGCGCTCCACGGCAGGCCCTGCATCTCGTGTCAGGGACCTCTATACCCATCACGCGGCTTCGGTAGACGAGAGTGTTGAAAACACCGTCCTGGCAAGCCATGATGAATCCCTCAGTCTCCGACTTGAGTCCATCTGACCTAAGAAAAGCAAAGGTCAGCCTTTCGGATAAGCCGTGGTCTTCAATATGTTTGTAGAAGATCCCATGCATCGGCTTATCCTTGTGGAGCTGCAGATGTACAGTATTCTCTGCAGCTTTTATGTGGACTCTCCGTCGAGCGGGCTCCAACTCGGTGATAGAGTTTTGGATATCCCGCTCGGTGTCGAATCTAAGACCGAGTTCATCGGCTGCACGGATTGCTGCCTTAAAAGAAACGCTCCTTTCCTGCGATCTCATGGTCTTTGACCATGCAGAGAAGGGGATCCAAGCTCCTGATGACTTTGCAGGCTCCATCCAGCACCATCCTGTTGTGTAGACACTCCAAACTCAGAAGTCCACGGCCTCCTTGTTTTCGGGGGAGGTACAACCGTGGAACGGACGATTTCGGATGCAAACTACGATGTAGGTGCATCATTTTGCGAGTCTTCACGTCGATTCCGCGCAGCTCCTCCAGGGTCCACTTCACTACCCCAAAGGAGTAGATCAGTATCGGAACGGCAAGCATGTTGGTGGCAGAAACTTTGTTCATGCCCGACAGTTCTGATGACCAGATCTGCCGGAGTTTCTGCTGATACTTGCCGCGGAGAGCGTTTTAACCGCCACTACCTCTTGGGTGCAACGTTGTTGCACTCCTAGGTAGGTATACGCCTCTCCGGCATCCAGATGGCGGAGGATGCTTCCATCTACCAGCTGCGCGTCTTCTCCATAATCCTCGCATCGTCCTCTTCTGAGATGAACCAGTGCACATTTATCCATCCCGAATTCCATACCGATAGCATGCGTGTACTCTTGCACCACCCTCAGAGATTGCTGGAGATCTCCCTCACCCGAGGCATAAAGCTTCAGGTCATCCATATAAATAAATGGGTGACCTTATGCCTTCGGTCTCGGGGGCCACAGTTGTAACCACGGGTTTTCTGAGCGCAACGGATAATGGCATAAGTGAGATGCAGAAAGGAGGGGCTGAGGGAATCCCTTGGAACACACCTCTCCTAAAGATAACCTGCTCCGTTTGGACTTTGGCTCCACCTGATGTTATGGTGAAGCGAGTCCTCCAGATATGCCTTGCGGTAAAGGCATCTGAGCAAATGAAGATCAACTCATGCGATGTTGAATCAAATGCCTTGCGGTAATCGATCCAGGCCATTGAAGGTTGCGCTTATACTGCACGGAGTCCTGCGTGATACATCTATCGATCAGCAGGTTCTCCTTGCAGCCAGCAACACCTTTCTTTGACCCTTTCTGCTCATATATCCGTTCGTACACCGTGTCAACTGCGAGGAGTATTCGCGTGTACAAAATGCGCGTAAACAATTTGTAACACGTGTTCAAGCATGTTATCGGTCTGTAATTCTTGGGATCAGACAAATTTCCGTTCTTGGGATTAGCACGGTTCGCCCCTCGACAAACCAAGCCGGAATCTGCTGCTCTCCACTAAGCCACGAGTTGAAAACTCTGGCTAAGTGGTGGTGGGTACTGGGGAACTTCTTCCACCACAAGTTGCACAACCCGTCTGGGCCTGGAGCAGCAAAGTTCTTCGAGCCCTGTAGAGCTTTCCGAACTTCTTCCGGGGTTATCGGTTGGCGCAGTTCAATGGGATGAGGTTGCTGAAACCTCCTACAGAAGGCTCCAAACTGCGTCAGGGCTGGAGTGTCTATGTTGAGTGGCTGCGGATATTCGTAAATCTCCTTCCAGAAGTTTTCCACCTGATCAGCGGTCGGCGGGTTTTCCACAACAAGCGGCGGTTGCTGGAATAAGCGGGAGGGTTTCTCGCGGAACTGTTTGTTTTCCGCGATTCCTCTCGCTCGCCGTACAAGTGACTTTTTGGCAGCCACTAGCATTCGTATCCTATCAAGGCAGTGTTGTTTGATGGTTAACAGCACTCCTTGATTCAATGTGTGATGGACTCGTCGCAACTAGCTGCGATTCGCCGCACCGTTAGCGTGAATGGCCTATTGGCCACTACGTAGTCCATCACACATTGGATACGAGATGCTGTTGTCTCGCCGACTTGATTTTGGCTTCCATCTTTGTAGCGTCTCTCATGCCTTCTAGTCGAAGACGCATTATTCTGCGTATTCGCACGAGAAAGCATAGAGCAGCATCATATACGGCGGTGTTGATTTGCCAGATGTCAGCCTCTTCTGGAAGCGCTTCACGAATCTCCGCATCCACTCGAGCCAGATCTTGAGGCTTCAGGGGCTTCGAAGTGCGGAGCACCCTGCGTGTTCTGATAATCTCTGTTGGTGGAATATTGATACCTGCCACCTCTTCGGCTGGTTCGACTCGTGGCACTTCTGCCACTTCGGCCACTTCGTTAACCTGCCTAGGAGGCGGTCTCACATAGCCACGGCTACGAAGGTGAGATACATAATCCCGCAGATTTTGTGGGAAAATGCGGCATACTCTGGGTGTGCCACGCACCACAGAGCATGCATTCGCGCCATGTATCCCCTTCGGCCGGGCTCGCTACTCTCATAGCAACGCAGAAGGCCGTCTCTCATTTCGTCTGTCCACTCAGAACGTTGTCCATTGCGTAGGTCGTCATTAGGCTGTCCATCGATTTGGGCCCCACCACCTTGCCGTTGACCTCCATCCGGATGAGGTCGGTTGTGGGGGCCCTGTCTCCTTCTGGGAACCAGAGTATGATCCTGCTTGAGGGGTTAGCCTAACAGGAACACGCCGACACCAGAGGAAGTGTTTACTTTTTCCTCCCGGATGCGCTTAAGCTGCCGGTCCGATTTTGCATCCTAGGCTGGGTTAAGTGGTGGCGCCACTCACCAAGGTCATTGCTGGTGTTGTTTGACCTACCCTGCTTATTATTATTATTATTATTATTATTATTATTATTATTATTATTATTATTATTATTATTATTATTATTATTATTATTATTATTATTATTATTATTATTATTATTATTATTATTATTATTATTATTATTATTATTATTATTATTATTATTATTATTATTATTATTATTATTATTATTATTATTATTATTATTATTATTATTATTATTATTATTATTATTATTATTATTATTATTATTATTATTATTATTATTATTATTATTATTATTATTATTATTATTATTATTATTATTATTATTATTTTATTATTATTAATGACTTCCGCAAACAATTTCGAGAGAACATCAACAATTCAACCCTGTCACAATAAATGTTGAGAATGAATTTCAAATACCAGGTACCATCAAACATTTGTAAATCATCCAACAATCTCAACAATAATCAAATCAACACCGCCGATATTTTTAACTAAATTTCCGTTTTCATTTCGTCCCAAATTATAATATAGTATGGTATGTGAACAGTACAACAACAAAATCATATGATAATCTCAAGGGACACTTAGAATCGTTGTCAAACAGCATACAGGGCAGGTCAAAAAATAAAAAAATTGTACAAGAGTAAAGTACCGTTATTTCAGGAATGTTATTGAGGAAAGTTGTTTATAATTAGAAGTTTTGCCTGAATATCAAAACATGGCCTTCAAATATTTGTTTGATAACCCGATTTTTTTTATATTCACCATGAACACTTTCATTAATCAATCAAAATCAAATCAATTTCGCATAACTCTGTTCAAATTCAAGCATATTTGTAAAATTTCTTGGATTTTTAATTTTATAGAAATCACAAACTTCATGTTTGTTGCAACGATAATAAACACAACGAAAATTTCGCAAAATTCTTCTGAATGAGGTAAAACAGTTGTAATGATAATAAGCATATTGAAAACTCCAATTCTAAGTGTAAATTTTCATTAAAACTGTACAGATTAACCGACAAATATAAAATCCTTTTAAAATAACCGCGGATACCCATGGAAAAAAATAAATGAGGGTTAAAAGTAAACATTATCACAGTTTGGTGTCATTGATTTTTCATCCTGGAATGATTATTTTCGATTATTAAGTTTATCTCATTTCAAATGCCTCCTCTAAGACAGTTGACGTTAGCCGAAAAGGCAGAATTAGTTTTAATATATGGGATAACTAAACCAGTGCATGGGGCAGCAGA